>DF239237.1:0-156133 GCA_000507305.1 Breviolum minutum Mf 1.05b.01
TATTGTTGACTTATAACCCCTATAAGTAAGTAACCTTACTTATAGGGGTTATAACTCCACTTGTGACTGGTAGGGGCCCACCTTGTATGCACACCTACTAGTGTACCATAGAAATCAACCAAACATGTACTACGTAGGTAAATCTACCAGTCCCGTGGATCCCATGGGTTTTTTCATATCGAAACAATTAAGGCAATTGCCCTTACAGAACAGTTGCAATGACACAAGGGTTCTAACTAAACCCTACATCAGTAAAGTTTCCATACAGTGTGCCTTGAATCACATTTCAATTTCTGTCTCTCCCAAAGGAAAGTACTCCCGGGAAAACTAATGGCTGGAACCATATGACATCTGAAAATCACCCCGGAATGAAACGCAACATCTGGGCAAATTGTTATATAATTTCTATATAGACCTGAATTAAGGGAATTTGAGATGGTATCCCTTACTAAACCACCATTTGGGGTGACTACTCGGCAGGAAAAGGTCGCTATGATTTGCCCAGGAACATCCTCTTCCAACCAAACCTTATACCCCGGAAGTTTAACAGTTCGCCCATAGAAACTGCTGGTTGGTTGTAAGACGATCCTTTCCTATTGGGAGGTAATCACTTTTCAAGGGAAGCTCGTGCGTGTAAACTTCGGGAGAGTTTAAGATGTTCATGCCAAATCTATATATATATATATAGTACTAAATAAAACTCAAATCTATCTACCCTGTGATTTTGAGGATTCGAAAGTGTGCTTTAGCTCCCCATTCAGTAGGAAAATACAAAATCTCAAACCATGGCCACAACTAGATGTGAGATCTACCATGGAGTTTCAAATGTTGGAGTTTCATCATCTTCAAAACCTGCCTTGGTAGGGGATATGTTAGTTCCCTGAAGGGTAACGTTTCAAATAGACCTCCAACCAAACCATCATGACTTGGGGGATTTTCCCCCTTTGCACCTCAAGGCGAACATCACCTCAAAATGGAAGGCGATGGAAAAACAGCTTTCAAGGAACCACTGTTTGGTAAGGTGTTGATAGCTTGGGGGGGCCAACCAGCCATGATCTAATGGAGGTTAAACAAGGAGAGACTTAACTTTTGAAAGGTGAATTTTTGGGGAACGTAATTTTTGGAAGGTTGTAGAATTCATCTTGGTTTTTTTGGGTAAAAGGGAGGACTCAAATGATAGGTATAGAACTGTTTGAGTAAATAAAGCATCAGAATACTGTGAACAAAATCTGGTTGGTTTCAACCCCCTTTGAAAAATATTAGTCAAAATGGGAATCTTCCCCAAATAGGGGTGAACATAAAAAAATTGAAACCACCACCTAGTATTGAATTCTCAGTGAATGCTATGGTGGTTGTTTAGTTTCATGGGCTTCCGCCTGCCTGTGGAATATTTGCGGCTGGGTTGAAGCTTATCCCACTGCCATTATGTACCCCACACGTTTTTTTGCCGCAACTCCTGACTAATCTAACGGCTAAAGCAAGAGCCTGAAATATTAAATTACCTTCCGTGAAACTAACAGTTCGCACCTGAAAATGGGCCGGGCCCCAAAAGGAAACGATCGTATTCCAACCATCCATTTTCAGGTGCTACAAGTATGTTAGTTTCAGGGAGTGTAGATACACTAGCCAAATTGGGCATGTTTTGGATCAACCTTCCACCCAGGATGCTTGCTTGTCACCAATGAATGTTTATACTGATTCAATTATCCTGGTCATTTGAATCATTCACTTGTCCAACTTTCAAAAACCGAGATGCTCCACGTAGTGAATATTTATTTACCTACTGAATGTGGCCATTTTCACCTCATGTATATAAGTGAAACATCCACAAATGGACCATCTGGGAAATAAGTTAATGGTTTGACCTCTTCTGAGGAAAAGATTAAAATGATTTTGCATAAACAACTGTGTAAACAAATGCTTCTATTTGTGAATATCTCGTATGTAAATATTATATATATATATCATATATTGTACATTCATATATCCCTAAGAATCCTGACCGCTCAAGAGTGGCTATTTTGAGGACTCAAACACACCCCTATTAAAAAAACAGGGTTCAGTCACCCCCTTCATTTGGAGGGTTCCTCCCTCACTGATTCTTAGTTAGGATACATTTATATACATTTATACATAAAACCGCGAATGGGAATTCGGGGGAGACCGGCATCTTTTTGGCGTGTTTTATTTCATCAATCAATCAATGATTTTGCCCACATACCCTGGGAAGATGGGCCCCCAAACTTCCCCAAAAAGAAAGAATTCCTTCATAAACTGTTGGTGAAACTTCCAGGGGTATGTGGGTGAGATCTTAGAATCATAATGTAGCTATAGATATACCAATCCCCATGGATGAATATGGGTCTGGTCAGTAGCTGAACTTAGGATCTCCCCCAACGTTCCAAACAACTCAGAATCAAATGCCTCAAGGAGTCCTTGATGGGCTTCAAATTGAACCAAATAAAATGCTTTAGAAAAAATGAGCGAAACAAACTAACAAACCCTTGGCTGACAAGAACCATGAAAGACTGTGCTACGCTCGGGTTCCCGGATCATGATATAATGGCTTATTACAATCCCCATATAAGAACGTATTCTTTATATGTCCATTGCTTATGAAATGGTGTTTTAACACCACATCCAACAGCGGAACGTCAAGGTTGGAATCCCTAAATGAAACTCTTTGATTTTCAACTACCTATTGGCAGCTACATTCACTTTAGCGGAGGAGCAAGTGGGCAGATCTACTCGGATCATCCGTTTAAAGCAATGCATATCCGCCAAAAACACACTTTCAAAGGTTAAAAAATCAAAAAAACAACAAAAAACAACAGCCCCGGTGCCAGCCAACTCTTTCCCAGGGTTCAGAAAAGTAAGAACTGCCGCCCTTTGAACAATATTTACCTATACAACGGCCCATGCCCTTTGGAAACGCAACGAAACTCTTCCGAACCAGGTGATTCAAGTCGACCTTTTCATCCCCGATTGTTGGAGGTCACTTAACCATTTCCAAGGGCCAAGTTTTCACCCATCCCCAAAAAAGGTCACGAACTCGCAGAATTGCCAGGCAACTATTGTTACAAGTTTCGAAAACGAAACAAACTTCCGAACGACCATAGGATCCATTAATAGTTGCCATGGTATATTTACCTATACATGAATAAATGGTTGATTTTTAAATGTTTTCATCTAAGGAAATATACCAATCGTCCCATGGATTGCTTGCGGTGCTGCTGGGCTTTCGGCGACAAGCGACGTTTTCAAAGGCTCCGTTGCCCCAAGGCTTTTCCGCCGTCGCCATCTCCAGAAAAACACATCCCAAGCTCCAAATATCAGCCTGGTTCCAGCGGTGCCGGTGGTTGGGTGAAAGGTAGGAAAGTAGTGTCTACCCAAACCCAGCAGGGCCGTTAAGGTAGAAATTCTGTGGTGGGGGTTTGTTTATGTTGGGGGCCTTTAAAAAAAATGGTGGGGGGGGTTGTTTATGTTGGGGGCCTTTTATATAAAGAAAACGGCAGAAAACTCCCAGGGTTTTGTGGGATCTGTTTTTTTGAGGAAAGTGTGCATGCTTGTATATTTATTGTCCTAAAAAAAAAAGGTTTGTTCTCCAAGGCATGGAGGTCTTTTTGGTGGCCAACAAAAATAAATACAACAACCAGCCGCATCAACTTTTTCGCCCCACCGACCTCTGAAACTTTGAGAAACGCATAACAGCATGAGGGTGAGTGAACACATCACTGGGTGCTAGGCAACTAAGGCAACCAACAACAAAACACCAGTCACAACCCCCACCTTCCTCAAGTCACATTTCATTGCCTCACTCAAACTATATAGAATCAATAACGCAGCTTTTCCGGGCTGTTTTTGACTATTCTCTGTTGGGAAGTGTTCCAAAATCTCCACCTTAGTTTCGATTTCCCCCAAAAAAATTGGCTGGTGACTCCAACCAAAAACAAGCACCGCCACGAGGTGTGCTAAACCGAAATGGCCCAAGGCTTGCCTTGCGGCCATAACCATCTTGCTGTTGGATTACTTCAGGCGCCATCCATGGGATGGATCCAATGGTCGTAAAAGAGGTTGTGACCTGCAGCATCTTGGGAGATGTCCCGGGACGGAAGTTATGATTTCCATGGTTAGTAGTAAATGGGTTATTTCACCTACTTGGTTAATGGGGGATGAATTGGGGTTATAACCCCCTGATTCTAACCATTGATCCTAACTTGATTGGGACATCCAAGCAGGGACCTACCATCTTTCCTGCCGGCACTCCCAACGAGGGTTTGATAGAAGGCCTACGGACTCCACCAGAAACAAGGGTTTAGCCGGCCATATTAAGGGACAAGCATGTGGCTAATACCACCTTAGGGTATACAACTAATCTTCTCCACTGATTTTTTAAATTCATGTCACCAGCAAGGGCTTACTAAGGGGTAGTTACTATCCTGAACTGGAATCCTTAGGGTATAAGTCACAAAAAGAAAACTCTTACTTTCAGTTATACTGGTTGTTTCATAGGAAATCTTATAATGGTTTATCATTGCAATAGAATCAATGGTAAATTTTGGAACATGGGAATCTTTCAATCTCTCTCTCTCTCTCTCTCTAAATATATGTGTATATATAAATAAAGTTATATAATCCCAGAACTGACCCTTTTGATTGGAATTTTGGCCTTGTTTTGGAGGGTTTTTTCCCTTCAGAAATAGAGGTCAGTTGGATTCTAGGACTATATGCCCTCGTATCACGGTTCTTGTGACCATCTGGCAATCCAAGGTAGAGATCAAACAATCATTGGAGCTGAGTATCTATCTCGTTAGGTCTTTTTTAGTTGGTGGTTTCCACCAACCCAGTTGAAAAATATGTTCGTCAAAAAATGGATAACATCTTCCCCCAATTTTCGGGAGGTGAACAACAAAAACATATTTGAGTTGCCACCACCTAAGTTTGCATGCATGAATTTGAGAAACAAAAAAACAATTTGAAGGAAACGCATCTTTCCTATAATTGAGGAACGAGCAAAAAAATACACCCCAGTGTACTTGCTGGTTGATAAAGGTTCTCAAAAAACTTGAACAGAATCCCTATCATGTCACCAGGGGGTAGTATAAACCATATAAACCACTCCCCTAGAAGAGGATTTGCTGAGTTCCAATCCAATCTAGGTCCCTAGGTAATCCCTTCCGTAGAACACGCGGGAATCCAGGCCTGCGCAGGTTGAACCTGCTATATCTTAGGGATAAAGATTCCCAAAAGCAATCCGTGGGACGATTTGTATATTTACCTACAAATTACCATAGACATAAGCCATTCATGTGGGTAACTAATATACCAGGCTGTCCCATGGATGATATGGGTTAGGAATAAAGCAAACAACCAAGGTCATGAAAAATTGGAGGACCCCTAAGTAAGTTGCAATCGAGCTATGAGATACTCAAGTTCTTTCGGGGTCCGTTCGTTCGAATCGTGGGTCCGATTTCTTGGAACCAAGGCCTTGAAAATCATCATTATAGTTCCATTATACTGGTGGTTTTATAGGGATCCTTATCATGGATTATGAAAAAATCCCTATATAAACTGGGAAGCATTTCATCCATATAATCCCCTATATCTGCCAACCAGGGGCGCTTTTTTAATCACCTCCACCTCAGTTGAGCAAACCTTCCAAACCTCCACCGTTTGGGTCCGGTGGTCCAAGGCACATTACTGCGTTTGGAGCAGCCAAAGTCACTGAGCTTCACCGTAAAATTCACATCGACCAAAATGTTCGCCTCGGGTGTTTTTTTCCCAACGGACCCCGTTTAGTAAGTTGCTAGGGCTATTAGATACACAGGTTTAGGGGCCCGTTCAGTGGGTCCTGTTGGAGATTTTTTTGATGTGTTTTTACGTTTTTTTCTTCATTTGAATGATATGATGGTATGAATGATATGCCTTTTAATTCCAAAGATACTGGTTGATGTTGTTTGTTTGCTATCCTTTGTGTTTTTTGTTGAGGATTCTTTACACATGCAAGTATATGTGGTTTCTACTTGACAGAAAGCAATATGCATTTCATTTGTTACTGCAGCAATTGTGTGCTAGGTTCAGTTGTCCTGTCTTGGAACAAAAATTCACCAACCGTTTTTGGAGTGAACTTCCTCTCTTCGGGGATAAAGAAAACATTATTTCATAGTATGATTCAAAGGGATGTTATATAAACAACACATCCAAACACATGGGTCATTTAGGTTTCTTCTATCAGCACTCAACAAAAAATCCGGTGAGCCAAGATGCCAAGGGGTATTACATCATACAATTCATATCCTAAAACAAATAAAGGGGAAACAAAACCTATACCACAAACAGTATCATAGCCGTTCATTCCTTTTGGTGGTCTCTTACTTAAAAGAGGTCACATCCAATGGTTTTTTTTGTTGTTTTTTTTGGTGGCCCCAAAAACCCTCAAATTTTTGCCAAGCAACGCCCTTGATGTCACGGTGCACCACTGGTGGATTGCGAGTGTGCAGGTAATTCAAACCCTGCGAGTGTCGCTGGCTGGACTGGTGCACCAATGCTCCGTAAAAAAACTATACTCAAAACAAGCCTCTCCTAGTTGGTGGTGTCAACCCAGATGAAAAATATTAGTCAAATTGGATCATTTCCCCGGGTAAGGGTGAAAATAAAACATCTTTGAAACCACCACCTAGTTCACCAATGGTCCGTGAAAAACTACTCAAAACAAGCCTCTTGCAGGTGAAGGAGGACTTTTTTGGAAGTTAAAAAACCACACTTGATGGATGTGGATGTGGGAATGAACCCCATGGGATTGCATTTTCTCATGGTGGAGAGGGGGGGAAGATGTTGTGAAAGGGGAACACAATATCTTTCCAAATCAGTTCAGAGATATATGGTATCATACAAGTGCATGCCAGGATATATGCGAACCCTGCTCATTAAATTGAATAAAGCTGAACATTAAACATAATTTAAACATACATGCGGGGTGTCCAAAATGGTAGAACACCAAAGGACCATTGCGAAAGACCTATGTACGGTTTCTTGTGATATTTAAATTCATGTTCGTTTGGGAGTATCCTCTATGGTCATTTGAGTCATTTGGCGATACCACTGTTCTGGATAGGCTCCAAATATCTTGCCACAACTGCTCAAAAATGAATGCAAGTTGCATTTGACCCACAAGATCGGTGAGACTGTCATACTGCCTTTGCCTACGTACATTTTGGTGACGTTTATGGTAAATAAAAGTAAATTACAAGGATCGGTAGTACATTCAAGGAGTTTACGTACCTGTACCCTGTGTATCCTTTCAATATCCATCTGGGAGAATCAATCCAACGTACGTAAAGATGTTCCCATAGACTCTAGACGAGGATGCAAGTCGCACTGATTTCCAGCGACATGATGAGTTGTCCACCTGGTACAAGGTTTGCTTTTTTCGTCCCCTGCTTACACATCACAAACAAAGATTGAGCAAACAACAGGGTGATGTCTTAGCAAAACACACAAAGGAACCTGCAAAGGGCAAACGCTTGCCAAAGGTGATGAAAAGAGAACATGTACTTGAACATCACAATAATGCTTCAGCGAACCTAAAGTGCAAGTGGCAAGTACGGACATCTCCACCAGAGATCCCATCATCAGTTCCATAAAAATATATGAAGCATATCCAAGTTGACTCGACTAAAAATCGTTGATGTTCTTGTCTTACCCTCCCTAAAACTAACAGTTCGCCCCTGCAGGGTAGGGTTTGATGGGAATCCTTACCCATAGCATCCATGGGACGATTGTATATTTACCTATCTGAAAAACTGTAAATATATACTGTAAATATATATACTGTAAATATATACCAGTTCCATGGATGTACATATGGGTTATAAACCTTCACGATGGCATCCTGGGTGGTTCACTGGGAAATCCAACGTTTAGAAGTCGGGCTCCAAGATTCACATATCGCACCTCATCCCGAAAGATCCTCCATCACCCGGGAGTTCCACCACCTGAAGCACACCAGTGGTTGACCTCGTAAGCAAATCTCCAGTTAACCTCGGTGAAAACTTCCACAATTTCCAGTGGATTCAAAATAGATTTGCATTGGAAATGATCCCAAAAAAACATGGATCTGGTTGGTGGGTGGTTTCAACCCCTTTTGAAAAATATTTCATCTTCCCCAATTTTCAGGGTGAAAATAAAACACTCTTTAAAAACCAAAACCCAGGGATAATTTAGTGACCCCCCTTTTTTTTCAGAAATGATTTCATTTATTGTCAACAAAAAGCGCCAAAAAGTGCCATCATTGCTGTTCCACCTCCAACATGGGGGACTCAGATTACCCCAGATCTAAGCTGCTGGAAAATTTGATACCTGGACATGCAAGCAATTTGTTGGTTGGATCTTCACCATCAACACCAACATCATCCATGGGATTTAGTAAAGGTATACATATATAAATATATATCGTAATAGTATATACAACGTGTATGATTATATATATTCAGCTGAACAAACAAAAATCTTATTTTCCATTATACTTGTTGTTTAATAATGATCCATTATGGGATCCTTATCGTAACCCCCACATAACTGAATGATACTGAATGGGTATATTCCCCCTAACTATACCCTAAAGAACCAGGTGTCTTTCACTACTCACCTACACAAACTCACAAAGTACACCCCTGAAGATTAACATGGAACATAACCATGGAGGTTTGGAAGATCATTTTCCTTTCTAAATGGGTGATTTGTAGGTTCCATGTTAATCTTCCAGGGTGTACCCCTGAGTTTCATGGATGTTCATGAATTTATCAACCCCCAAAAAAACCTCTTCCTCCTTGGGGCTCGGCACTAGTAAATGCTAGCAAAAACTCCCGGAGTTTCTCAACATGAGCAAACAAAGAGAGACAGTGCAAGGAGGGCCCCTACGAGCTATAAGTAAGGTTATAGCTCCACTTGCAGTGGCTACAACCCCAGTTATCCATTTATTTTCGGCCATTTATAGGGTCCCCATAACTCCATTTATAACTTGTGACAGGGCCCACCTTGTAATCACAAATCCACCTAAGGTACATATGAAATCCCTCTTTTTTGGCTTGGCTTACTGTCAATCTGAGTGGCCCTTAGTATGGAATGAGGGAATGAAGCTATACATGGTAAGATAGGGAACTTTTGGGGTCAGCCAGTCATTTTGAACCTGTTTTGTAAGGATCAGTATTTAATGTAATCATTTGCGGTAGAGAATCCCCTGGAACTTTAAGCTGGAAAATGCTTTATGTATATTAAGTGATTCACCAATGCGAAGTGCTTTTTTGACGGGGTGCATATTATGTTTTCTGTCATTTTCCACCCATTACATCATCTTATAGCGGCAAAAACACAAGTTCTGCAAAGAAAATCTGACCCACAACATTCATGTATGGTATGTTTACTTACATGAAAACCATGAAAATCAACCATTCATGTATTTACCTACATGAATGGTTGATATGGTTGTTTTTTTTGGCTTTTCATCTAGGATATGTAGGCAAATATACCAGCTCCATGGATGGTATGAAGGAAATCCCATTGGCTCACAACGACGATGACGACGACGTGGCAACGTGGCTCGTCATTCCAAGGAACGGTCCAAATTCGTAAAGGAGTGAACTCATAGAACCGCCTGGCCTCAAGGATTACAACCCCAAATATCAATCTGATACTAGGGTGGACTCATGGAAGTGATCCTAACTAGTAAATTAGTTGGTTTATTTCACCCACTTACTGGACGTATCCAAGCTACTTATAGAGGGGTGAAATAATCCATTTACTAAGTACCAACAGGACATCCCAGTACCCCCGCGAAGTTAGAGCAAGTTTTTCCCCTGAAAGGAAAATCTCGAGGGACATGGCCTATTTTCAGGTGCGAAGTGTGAGCTTCAGGGAGGGTATATCGGAAATAATATATATATTATATATATATGTAGAAACAAAAGGGTGAAATTTACCAATTACTACTAGTAGCAGCTGGTTGATTTTTGAAAAGTTGGTTGATTTCTATAAGGTGCGCCCTATCACCAGTTATAAGGAGGGTGAAATGACTCAACTTATTATAGGGGTTATTTCACCCCAGTTACCTGTTCATAAGGCCGCCTAATAAGGCCTTTGATAGGGACCCACCTTGTAATCATCACTGGGATCAACAGATTAAATTGAAAACTTATGGCACTTACCTTCCCATGGGAAACATCATATAGGGTTTCAAAGGCTTTTTGTTGGTCAAGTGGATGCAGATATGGTAAATCAATATACACCCCCGNAACTTAGTTTAGTTTTCGTCATAGTAATTTCGGGGGGTGTCGATGCTAAAACAAACAATGATGAACGCAAAAAGCATTCATGGAATGAGTTGATTAATCCATATTATAATCATGTGTTTGATGTTCATTGCCATACATAATCCAAATAGACCTCAGCTTCGTAGATAAGATGATTTGGAAAATTTCAAACCATGGCCACAACTAGATTTGAGATCTAACATCAACATCTATAATGTACCCAAGAGGCAAAATACCACACACCGGCTGTCCAAAAATTGCCATGTTCCCCCCCCCCCAAAACAAAAAACCTAAGAAATCAAGTTTGAAACCTATAAGACACAGAAAAAAGGTATCCGCCTCTTTTCGGTGTAGTAGAGAGGGTGCTTGGTGAGATTTGTTTTGCTTGGACTACACATTTTCCTATAGGAAAAACGTCCACTGAAAATCTATGGACAAAGGAGCCGACCTCCGAACTGCGGGGAAACCCAGCCGCGCCCGAAATGGCAAGTGTTCAAACTCAACAACTTCCCTCCCCAAATTGAGTTGCCCTGACACATATTCCAGATAAATGTACAAGTGATTGCCTGCAGTTTTCAGCACTGTTTGGTTGGAGCGGATGATCATCACAAGGTCATGAGTCTTGGAAGAGAATCGACTAATCAACTAAATACGGTACAACCAATATCATCCATGTAAGATATGTGCGTTACCTACTTAGATGGATCATGATGTTACCCCTAATCTCCCAAAATCCTCCAATTACCTAGTGATCTCCCTCAATAATCCACCACCCAAAAAACCTATATACCCTCTCTGAAACACTAATCCTCTGAAAATCCACGGTTGGAAGATCAAACTTCCTTTTGGGGGCGTTTTAGGCCTATTTTCAGGGTCGGTTGCCGTTAGTTTCAGGGAGGGTATTTCAATAAAGAAACTTTCTTCAGGATTTCTCCAGGATGACTTGGCAAACTCACTCCGTGAAAAACACTGGGAGGATCTGGGAGAACCCTCCGTTTTCACATATACATATAACCATAAAATTACAGTTGTATAGGGCAGTATACTCCAGTACAAACAAAGAAATCAACGGATCCAAACCCATGCGCTCTTGGGTTTCATGTGGACTGTCTTTAAGTTGGAAGTTGATCTTTCTGCTGTCAAGCGGCTGGCATACTCAAATCCCAGCGTCTCTACAATGTTGGGATGGCGCAGGTCCTACACAAAAAAGAACTAGCCCAGCCACATCAGGTCAACTACACCCCCAAATTTCAAGATAGGTAATTATCCCAAAAATGATGGTTTTGGAAAGTGTATCTCCTTTCAAATATGGCTAGTTTCGGTATCCAGGCGGAATCCATGTTAAATTTCAAGGGGGTATGTCAAGGTGGATGGAGATGGTTTGCATTAAAGTTGCAGATGGGGTGATACCATATCCATATCCCGAATCTTTCAAAGGTAGTGGTTTTGACATCCCAAAATGAGATCCCAAGGAGTCTTAGGGTGATTGGTTTTGCCCTACCATTGGCCTTGCCCATTGGATTGTGATAAAAGATTGACGTTTGAAAAGGTGATGATTAGGATGATGCCCCTGCAGAATCCAGACCCCTCTCGAAAATCGTAGGATTGATGGTCCCAGTCCCATCCCCACAGATCATAGGGTTGATACCTTTCTTGGGACACACCGATCAGATCCTTAGGGATGATGAAATATCCAAAGATCCTGGAACAACCATCTCCTCCATATTGTTTTGGAAATGTCATCAGCTTAGGGAGTAAACCTTCTCGATAGAATGAAGCTAATCAACGTCTTTATGGATAGTTTATGTGGAATTTACAGCAGATGTCTTTTCATCTATGTTCGAGTCACTTTCGATGGTTTTAATGGGTGGTTTCTTCTATTGTTTTGAAATTTATGTTTGGGTTTGACGTGCATTTTACAGGTTATGACATCCTTCAACCTGAAAAATCATAGGCTCGTCAAATTGGACATTTTCCACCCAATTAAGGTAGGGGCGAACATTTGAAAAAAACATGTGAAAACAGCACCTAAGTTTGGTTTGTGTACCACAGAGGATGGATGGGACTGGTATATTTACCATTGTTTACCTACATTTGGTCGCTTTTTTATGCCCTAAGAATCCATCTCCCCCTCCTATAGAAACACCAGACCCTCCGTTCATGACACCCCTGGTGCCTCAAAACAGTTGGCAACTTGACACCCGATCACATCCCAAGGGGTCTTAGTAGTAGGGAAGTATATACCATTCCAATAAATCCTATGGATTTGCAAAAAAAACATGCAAGCTCCTTGCAGATCGATAGCTCTGCTTCTAACCTTTCGCGATATTTCCTTAGATCCACAGCTGCAGGACAGGTCTATTGGGCAAATGGTCTGTGTGAAATTGGATCCTCCCAAACCCATTGATTCAAGGATAGGTATCTATGAATTTACGTCGGCAATTTCATAAGGCCTACAAAGACTTAGTAATTAAAACGTGGTCTATAAATGAGTCTTTTTTCATCTCCTCTAGTTGGCTAAAATTGTTTTAACAAAACTTCAAATAAGACCCCCAACCCGCCCTAAGAATCCTTGGGATATGTGAAAACCACCTGTTTTAAGGAGGGTCAGGATTCTTAGGGTGGAAAAATCATTCCCAAAGACACATATTGGTTTTCGATTTGTCGGAAGGCCCTGAGGCGTTTTTGTTGGAGGTCCAAGCCCCACCCACAAAAATCTCTGAACATCAAGGCAAGTCTCCGATCCTCTTCGTTTCGATCCTCGGATTTGTGGATTTTTTTTCACAACGACGAGGATAAATATGTACCCTAAGACTCGTTGGGATGTCATGGGGTGTCAAGTTGCCAACAGTTTTGAGGCCCCAGGGGTGTCATGAACGGAGGGTCTGGTGTTTCCATAGGAGGGTTAGGATTCTTAGGGTACTTGTACCATGATTTTCGAAGTGCCATGATTCGCACACAGGTTGTGTAGCTTTAGATTGATGGGGTTAAGTTTTTGGTAGCACAAAATATAGTCAGTGCCAATAATAGAATCCTTCAAGATGGATATGTGGGCTTTGCTGATAGCAATCATGGAAAATCATGGTTTGATGATACTCTAGATCTACTTGGGTAGAAACACCCCGGAAATAACCATATGTATAATATGTATTTTGTATACCTACAGAACTGGCAGAATTGCTGTTGATCCTGCCACCAAAAGAAAAATATGGCCCCCTTTTTAAGCAAATATGTTACTTACTCAGCCATTTCGGACCATGAAACAAAAGTTCAAAACTTATTTCTCCTACTAAATATGTAATACCCAAAAGTTTACAGGTTTGTGAAGTAAAGGAGGAGAACTTGGCAAAACTTAGGTCCGAAAAACGCTAAAGGTGTATCTCTTTTAGTAGGTTACATGTAAAACCCCCTACGATCAACTCAAAAAGTCAAAGGTCCTAACCCATTTTCATCCATAAAACTGGTATCTTTACCTACATTTTAGGTGAATTTTATGGAAAATGTAAAGGTAAATATACCATACATGGATCATCTGGGTAAGGGAACATCTAAGCTAACTGAGCTTATTCCCCTTCCAAATGTCTGAAAAATGGCTTATAAACGGGGGGTGATCCTGACTACTTATGATACCTGGGATGATGCTCCAAGAAGGACATCAAGTTTGACTCGCTGAGCTTAACAGTCTGACCAGACTGAAAAATCAGAGCATCGCACGGAAAAAATCAGGAGAGATTCCGCATCAAAACAAAAGATCATAAGAGACAATACCCTTCAAAAGACACAAGAAACATCTTATACGGAAAATCTAAGACATCCTTTTTGTCCAATGTGCAAAACGAGTTTCCGGGCCTTTATAGTTCTTTAACGTGGGGACCAAGTTGAAAGGAACCACCAAAAAATACAAAAAAACGTCGTGTTGTTCAAACAACTCCGGGTCTGTCTGGATGTATAACCTCCTGAAGTTTGGTTACTTATTATTGGTCAGGAAAAAAAGACATGACTTGCACTATCAGTGTCATGTCACTTGTCATCAAGCTAATACGAGTATAACTTAATAACAACATGATATATGATGTACATAAAATATATATAATATATATCCTAGAGTCTAGAGAACAAAACATCAAAACAATCACAACTTCCAATCCCAAATACATAAATACCATGTAATTTCCTACCCCATTTGGATGGATGACCCATCATCCCAACCTTGCCGTTTGGCACGCGCCAGGTGTCGTCAACGATACTTTGCTTCACCGCAAAGATCTTGCCGCTCATCATTTCCAAGGCCTCTATGCTTGGAGGGCTGGCTGAAGCTCCGAAACACGCTGGAACCCACCTGGAACCCACATGACATTCTATGGCGGGAAAACCTCCAAAAGAACCCCAAACTCCAGTCTTGCAACAAGGGTCATCAAATCATTTTGAAACTAAAACATGTTGAAAGGAAGTTGGTAATCAATATAAACTCATCTTGCCCAAAGGTAGGTAGGTAATAGATCCTAGTCTTCCTTGGACTCTCGTTGAATTTCAAACGGAAAAACAGCTGAGCTGGGACCATGGACATCAACTGTTGAAACATGTCAAGGCAATAAATCATGTATGTGTTTGAACTTCATCTTCCCTAGATTTTTGCCCAAAATGATTAGATCCTGTAAAGAACTCTTCTACAAATGGATCCAAATAGTGATTTAGATTTACATGATCTACTATAGTAGAACGTGTAATTCCAAGACACGAAAGTGGGTATGAAACTGGATAAATACACCACTGAAGGTTTCTCCATGGCATCCAAGAAATCAGCTCCTCAAAGTGGAGATGAACCGAACTTGGAAACTCCATCGTTTCTCTGTTTCCATGTGAAAGTTTGTATACTTTGTGGTGTGTGTGCATGTATATATACCTGGAACCCAAATGACCTCTATTTTTGAAGGTCAACCCCCCAAAACAAGGCCTTTTCCAATCAAAACACGGGTCATTTGGGTTCCAGGTACCTAGACCCTCCGTTTGGGTGTCAAATTTCACATTGAAGGATCATTATATTACCAACCCAAACAATGCACGATTTTTCGGGTAAATCCCTCAAAGTTACCATAGATTTGAATTGTGTCATCCCCCCAAAAATGGGTAATTTACACCCTGGAAGATTAACTGCTGGAACCTACAGTCATCACCCATGAAAAGAACGGAAGTCATGATCTGAACCAAACCTCCATGGAATTGTGTTCCAGCCGTTACCCTCCCTGAAACGAACATAGCACCTGAAAATAGGCCATCCCAAAAGGAAATACACCCCTGAAAACTAACAAGTCCCCTTAAAAGGGACCATTTTAATAGGAAATACATCTTCCAACCATTGAATTTCAGGGGACATGTTAGTTTTCGCGGGAGTACATCTTCCAAACCATTCATTTTCAGGTACTCTTCAGGGGTTTTCAATGATTTGTGGTGAAACTGGGAGCATCCAACATATCCAACCTTGTAAACGCAGCCGTGTGATCCAGTACCAATGGAAGAGCCTTTTTTCCAATGAAAACCTCACGAAAAGGGCCGGGAAAGCTGAAATCGCGAAAGCTTTAGCAACAAAAATGTCCTTTTTGGCCAGCATTTTTTCATATAGGTTGGGAACCTACAAGTTTCACTTTTGTTTAAAAGTAAGGGTTTTTACTCATCATCCAAAATGAACCACGTGCTTTTGATGGTGGTCGGTTGACTTCGAGGCTTTGTAGAAACACCAAAAATCAGGGAAGACCAGTTGTTTTTCTTTGAAGGACCCAGGGATTGTCGCTTGCAATGTGCGGCCAACTCGTGATGCAATGGATTTTGTTTGAAGAGTGTATATACATACCCATAGGATCCATGTATGGTATATTTACCTACATTTACCAGAAAAATGAGCCAAATGTGTTTAAATACACCATACACATGGATGGTATGGGATAGCACATTAATATACATATATACATTATATGACATTTGTGATCTGTCAAAGAAGCAATCAGTGGTTGATTTACTATGTTTAGGCCCAGGCACACCACAATCCCGACTAAAGCAATCTCCGCAAGAATTGCTTAGTCGAATAGTGAGCCACCAACATTCATAAACCCAACCAAACACAGCTAAAAGAAAGAAACCAATCACAAAATATCACAACTATAATATCCCATGACGGATGCATGGGACGCCTCGTGTATTTAACTACTAATTTACCAAACCAACCCTTGATAGAGAGGTAAATATGCCAGTCTCATGGATATTATGGGTAAGGGGGAACTTTTCTGATGTAAAAATGGAGATTCACTATAGAGAAGTACTTACTTGAGGAAATTTCCCTCATGAGGGATGAACTTTTGCTTGTTTCTCGGTTTAATTTGGTACTTGAGTCTCCTCCACAAAAAAGCCTACACTCCCTAAGACTAACAGCTCTTCCCGACAAATGGTGGTTCCCCATAGGAATCTCCTTTTTCCAGAGGGTCTATTTTTCAGAACCGTTTGCTGCTGGTCTCAGGGAGGGTAGATTTTTGTTCCGTTGGTACACACCTGAACGAAACAAAATGATACCAACAATGATACCTTGGAAAAGGTGTAGTCCATTATTTTGGTGCGCGTTTCAAGAATTCCAGAGGAATTTTCTTTTAAAAGTCTTTTACTTACAGGTATATACTATCCAACCATCGTGATTTACTGATGTTGGTTCTAAAGCTACTCTTATAGATGACGCTACCAAAAAACACTTGGTTCCTACATAGACGCAATTAAAAGTACTGATATATCTGTTCCATCTCTCTCTCTCTCTCTCTCTCTCTTGAAATGCAGNGATCTCTGTGTAAATATATCTATAGATATTAATCATCCCAAAAACGTAGTATACATATATGCCCACATAAATATATATATATATAGATAATATATATCATGAGAACAAAAAACATATCTCCCCCCAACCAGCAAAACATCGGAACCATCCCACCACCACGTCCCTGTCACCGGTGAGTCAGTGGTCCCCTTTGCCTGGATAGCTCATCGTCGACTCCGGCGAGGCCGGTATCGATGATGAACTCTTGGGCGAATGGCTCACCTCAGTTTTGGGTGGTAAAAAGAAGGGGCCTTGGCCTCATTGCATGAGATACTCCCCGGAAATTTAACATGGAACCTGAGAATGATGGTTTCCAAAAGGAATCTGCTTTTCCGGGGACTTCTTTTCAGGTTCCATGTTAAATTTCAGGGGTGTAAGTAGTGGAAAATTGGCAAGTCTTGACTATAATATGTTACATACCCGAAGAATCCAGACCCCTAGATTGGATGAAGTGTTCCAATCCCATCCTTTGCATAGGAACATAGGGGAAATCCCTTTCTTAGGAAAAACCTGGATTCTTAGGGATATATATAGTGAGCATGTTACAAGTTTCGCTGTCCCCCTTCCCAGTAACCAAAACCATGAGGCAATACATTTATTGAATGGTGGCTCAGTCGAGTCTTTAAAATAGCATCCATGTTTATATCCATATGTATTGATTTGCATATTTACCCAATATATTGACCATATCACCCACGGGCTGAAACGGTCACTAAAACGGCTAAGCGCAGAAGAACGCCTTGCATCCAATCAAAGCCTGTGAAGCGGTCACTTGGTTTTGAAGAACATACCGAGTGCTTCAACAGTACCCTCTGGTAAAACTTACATAGCTGGAATATTCCCATTTTCAATAGGAAATACATCTTCAATCAATTCGGGTCCATTTTCCAGTCAGCTATGTTAGTTGACCCAACTTGATAACCCAGAGGTCACTTGACTTCACCCAAAAAAAAAAGGTCACTTAGATAGATAAAAACAACCCAACATTAGGGTCACTCACTTGGAAGAATCCTGGTAGTTTCTCAAAAAATCCCAAGGTCGACCTTGACCCGGTTGGCGTTTCCCTCCCGCAACCCCTGGGTCACCCAGACGTAACTGGGCGTTGAGGCCTCCTTGGTACTGTTTTCGATCGTTTTTTGGGGGGATGATGTGGGAATTTTTGCTGGAAATCTTAGCAAAATTTAAAGATGCTCATGTTACGTTTGGGTGTCCGGCTGGAAGTGATCGAAAACGATTGTTAGTAAGTTGATGCAAGTTGGTTGATTTCACCTACTTAGGGGACGTATCCAACTTATTACATATATATCATATAGGGGTTATAGTCCATTTACTAAGTACTACGGACATCCCAGTGGTACCTAGTACCTTGCGTTTGGCTGTCAAATTTCAGCTCAAAAAGGTCTCTTTTTGGTAGGTTTTCTGGGGGCTCCAAGTTCACATCCGACTGGCGGATTAAGGTAGCTATATTATTTGTAGGTGAATCATTTCCCATGATGGATCCCTGGGACTGGTATGTACATACATCAATACCTATACATGAATGCTTGATTCGCTTTTATGGTACATTATATAGTAGGTAAATATATCAGTCCCATGGATCCTTATTGGCTTCTAGGTTGCAATAAACACATCCGAAGAATTGCCATGGTGATACAAATTCAATTTAAGTCTTCAATTTCGGGGCGACATGTTTTTTTTGGTGCCAACTAAACGGGGCTTTGTTCGGTGGGGTACACACAGGATAACCATGGGTTTATTATGCCTTAGGATCACTCCATACCATTCCCATCAGCCCACCCCCAACTTCATGGTGAGCTGGGTCCGATCACATGAAAAAATCATCAATTTAAGGAGAGACAAAAATCAGATATATAAAAAAACATCCAAATTTAAAGGTGACTTTCTAACCATGGTTACTAAACATTGCCCTTGACAACCAGTAACCATGTAGGATTGTTTTGTTTAAGAACATGGACCCTTGGAAACTCTGACATTGCGACATGGAACAGTGCATAGTGATACGTTCATGACGGGATCCCGATGATGGTTACCTGCAATTCCCATGCAAACAAAAGGCCAAAGGGTCCATCTATGGTGTAGTGAGTTACCTACATCCCACAAGCAACAACCAAAAGGTAGGTATATTTACCAGTCTCATGGATCCTATTGGCAAGTGAGCAACGTTCCAAACCCTGACATTACATTCCATGAATCCTGATTGGCTCATGACGGGATCCTTATAATACCGTGTGAACATCCCCATTGTAACTGGGTAGCATTTCTGCCTCTATATACAGCATTCCTAACTTGAATTTGCATAAGCTGTTTAGAAAAAAAATCCAAACATATTCTGCCAAATCGCGGTTTAATGGTGGTTTCGACTACCATGGTATAATCCGCAAAAAATTCACCTTAAACAAATCTAAGTATATACAGCATTCATAACCAGGGGGCCCCACCTGGTCATTACTAGGAGTTTTTCCCACAACTTGTAACGCATTCCGACGGATTCGCATCGACGGATCCCAGGGAGAAATTGTGAAACAAAGTTGCCGTAGCTGGAAGTATGCTGCTACATGTCCAAGTCTTTTGCCTTTCGCAAAAATGTGCGGCTCCGAAAAGGTAATATATCTATGAGGGGTCAGCTTCAGGAAGAGGTGTACAAATAAATCATATAAAGTATGTATATATTCTATTGCAATATATACATAATACAAGAAATATATCTATATATAATTTATATATATATATACCCTTAGCATCCAAACCCTTAAAATTTGTAGGGTTCAATCCGAAACCTCGGGTATCGGAGATTTTGGGGAAATACATCGGGTTTATATCGGAAACCTCGGGTTTTACCACTATTTGGAGATATTTGGAGTTTTGTTGAATTTAAGATCCTTATGTAAGAATCAAGGGTTTTGNATATATATATATATACACTTCCCTTCAATTATAAAAGTGTCCGAAAATTAAAGGAAGGTACAAACGTACAATCTTTGTTGGTTTTCAAGAAATCAGATCCATGGGACAACGGTATAATTACCACCATGGACCCATAGATTTTGTGCGAACCGCTTCTTACATCAAGTGGGAGATGTTACCAACACTTTTGAGCCTTAAATAATCAGAAGTGATTCTTACTTGGGCGAACATCCCATGACTTGTAAGTGGTAAAGAACCCTGGTGATCGTAAGTCCCCGATTCCTGGGGTTATTCCCCTTCCAAACGGCCCAAATGACTTGGAAATGGGGGTTACTAACTACATACTAACTGGGATGATCCTCCAAGTACGTGTCTGCTTCCCCAAATAGTAGGATCTTTTCAGTCATGAATGGCATAAACCAAACATTTTTCTGGATGAATTTCAACATCATTCACAAGCACATCAAATTGTCCAAGTTCGTGCCATGTTGGATCATTTTCGGAGGTTTACCATACTGGAGCATTCCAACACGCACGAGTGGAGAGGCAAGAGTGTCCCAACTCTGGATGTGAAATATATGGCATATTGGCAAGTCTGTTTCATATGTTCTAAGTTGGGTTGTCCGGTTGTCCCCCCTTTCCCATGTTGCCAAAATGAAGCTTTATAGGTCTCCCCCTATTGAAACAAATCCTGGTGGATTTATGGCTGGGAAGGTGAACAACCCAAGTTTTCTTGGACACGTATGATGTACATATCCCGAGATGAACGGCATGCGACCATGGACCATTGGACCCATGGTGGGCCTCCTTTTTGGATGATGATAAACCCTTACTTCAAAAATGGTGAGACTGATAAGCCCACCTAAAAAAAATGTGGCCAAAGACTTACGGTATATGATATCTACATTACATACCATGGGAACCCACAACCTTCATTTTTAGGGCTATAACCCGTATATTGGGGGTTTAAAACCTTCATTTTTCATGGTTTTGGGGTCCAAAGGTAATCATTGTTCTTCAATCGTGCATTACATGTCCTTAGTTTCCGCAGCAAAGTAAAACTCCCACATATATGCCTACCAAAAGTACTTGAAGTCTACCCACTTACTAAGACCATGAAGAATAGAACTGATTTAGGGATTCTCCAAGTACACCAAACTCCAAAGTAGATGGTGCAACTATGAGTTCGTTCATTTTAGGTCAATATGTAGGGAAGATCAACAAACAAACAAAAAACATTATGCTAGGGACCAATTGCCATCAATTCTCCATCCATGTTGCTCTTATTTTTCCGCCAAAATATGCCTTCACTTTCCCACTGTCCACAAAGTGAACGTGTATAATATCTACTCTGTGCATAAAAATTCATACGTATACCATCCATGCATTAGATTGCTTACCTACAAAACAGGCTTATATTAAAGAAGAATCTCAGTGAATATACCGTGCACACATAGTATTCCGTAAACAATTCTTCCACAGTTCCCCACCTTCGCGTGGAGCGCCGGGCACGAGGAAGATTGGTGTCCTCGTCGAGGAAAAGGACCTCGTTAAAACCGATGAAACATGGCTTCGATGCGAAAACGCCCTCCACAAGGTGGGCGCCTACTCGTTATAAGTAGGGTTATATAACCCTTATAAAATCTTATAAATGGCCTTAAAAATTGGTAAATGGGCTTATAACCCTACATATATATATATATATATATATCCCTAAGAATCGGGGACGTCACTGACCCCTCACAAGTTGTTGGGGACGTCGGCTTTTGTAAGCCAGGGTTCAATGGTGGATATGTTGATAGTGGGCCCTCACATAGGGATCTGAGGCCCCTCCTGTGCAGGGTCCATGTCTTGATCTTAAAAAACTTTGGCTCAAAAACGGCAGATTGACTGTGAAGTTTCCTACATATGGCCGGGAACCCTGGTCTGAATCTAGGGTTTTGAAAAACAAAAGACTTTGTAATTAAAGTTACATAGCTACAGCTCACATTGGATACCCAGCCATCAGAAAACCCTGCAATACTCTCCCATCTAGGCCATGTCAAAACCCTTCGCTTTTTCATGTTGCAGCGCGCTTCATGACTTCAAGTTTTGCAACTCCAGATGCAACAACGCTAAGTAACGTTGCAGCGTTCGCAATGCCACCGTACTTCTGTGGCAGACCCGGCTGATGCGAGACATCCGCCCTATAAAGTCTTCACCAGCAAAAAGGTTCCATGATCTCGGGTTAATGCGTTCCACCCGAATTGTGCGGCAAGCATGATGCAAATGATGATGTTTGACGATCAACATCCATAAGTTTTTGCCAGTCGCCTTCCCCTGAAGATTGCGTGAGAACTTGTTGAGATAAGCGTAGGTCTGTAAATGGGTCATGACTTGGCCGTAGAAATTTTCTGCTTGTTCAGTGCTTAGCAGCAAGTCTGATTCATCCATGATCCGTAAAGCAGCAGCATAGGAATGCAAACATGTGGCTACCAATTTCTCTGTTTCAGTAGCCCCAGCTTCCCGCTGAGCCCACTCAACAGCACGTGCAGCCAACCACATTGTGATGGCCTTTGATGCTGCGGCTTTGCTCGACAAACACGCGTACATCATCCGATGTTTTCTGCTAACTCTGGCTGGAGTGAAGCGTGGATGCGACACATTCAATTTGTTTGCCTTCTTCCACCGAAGAAAGTCTTTGTGTGCTAATTGTAGCGAGTATGCAAGAGCATCCTCATAGAGCCCCGACGGTTGGAATGGATTCCACACACTTGATTCGCATAAAAACACCAGACAACTTCCATTTGCCACTTTACCCGTACCCAGCAATTGTGAATGCATACTGTCGTGTAGCACCCTGGATGGATGAGCACCGGGTAGAGTAAACTCATGCGGTAAGTCAGCGTAGAACTCTTCTAGGTCTGGTTGGGATCCAATGTGAGCTGCTGTTTCACGAAAATCTGAAATTTGCGTTGATGGATTCTCATGGACCTTGCATGCCCCACAAGTACTGCATGGATTATTCTTGCGGTAGTTGTGAAGTTTGTAATGGTCGTGCACCCATTTGAGATCTCCCTGTAAGCTCGATAGCATAAAGCAATATCCGGTAGATGACCATGAGTGCAGACATGTAGGGTCCACCATATCCCGAATATTTTCCGTAACCACTTTCATTATGTCTGGGTACGTGTGCTCGGAGGCGGTGTGTTCTGAGAATACAGCGATCGGCCAATATCGCAAAAGGGATGGGTTTTTATAGGAAAAATCTGACGTCCACGATATCACTGAAATACTTCCCACTTCGGAATTTTTGTAGGTGCAGACATCGTCTCCGTAGAGGGATAAAGGAATGAGGCGGTCTTTTCTAGGATAATCTTTTGCAGGATGATTTTGAAACCATTCGCAACACTCTGAGCAATGCTTCCAATATGCTTGGGGATCAACATCACAGATCAAGCAGGACTGAAAGATATTCTCCCCCTTCTCATAGAGAGCCGTTGCTAGATCAAGAGGGAAAAGTACTGGGTGTTGTTGGATCTCAATTTTGGATTCTGCAATGTTCCACATCCTTCAGGGTTGAAACTTTGAGCTAGCTAGAAATGAGTAAATTCCAAGTATACATTGTCATCCGAGTTGGGGGTTCAAAAAGGAGATCATATAACACTATAGAAGGGTAACACTAGAAGGGCTTGCTTTACAAACCACAATTTTTCAAACTTACCATCATCCGAAAAGAACCAACAGTCAGTTCAAAAAAAATGTTGGCTAGCTGGGAATCAAAATATATTCTCTTAAGGCCTTAGCCAAACAAGTTCCATGATGAATTTGAAACATTCACATGATTTGCCCAACCCAAACATTCCTGCAAGGGATCCACGAGATTTTTGCACCAAGCCGTTTACCAAATGTATTCAGCATTGATTGCATGTCTCTTTCCACATTGGCAGGGTGTTTCCCACCTGTTCCTAACGAAGCAAGTTTCCCAACCATGTCTTGTGGTTCTATATGTCCTCCTTTTTGAATGCACCATTTCACTGCAGATGCCGCAGTGGTTTGAACCTTTACATTGAAAGATTCAAAACAAAACACCCCCAATTGTATTTTGAAAGGTTACCTTACAACATGGGATGCATGGTATACATTACTTTTGAAGGGAAACCGCCTACCTACATGTGACTTATACACAGAAAACCTTCTTCAAATTGTCCAAGTAGCTCGGGAACCGCTAGATTTTCCTGATGCAAAATTCTCCACCAACAAGCTGGACAATTCTGGCACTTTTCGTTTCGTAGGGCATGAACGCAGTGCAGCTGCAAGATGGGGAAGGTCATGTGGGATCTGCTGAGGCAATGGCACTGCTGTCTCCTATGCACAGTGAAATTTAGGCAGGACCAGATTGATAGTGAAGTTTCCCACCATGTTCTGGAATATGGATACTATGGATTCGAAAAGATGACCACAAAGATATGGAATCAAAACTCTTCTTGTAGGGGTGGTTTTAAAAGGCATGGCGGCATGCCACAATGTCCTTCTTGTTGGCATTGATGGCACGGGTATCCAAAGCCCGTCCTGCATTACAATGTGAAGAGAGTTCCCTCTAGCAGCCTAGAAGATGGTTACGATATAAAGACTGAAGCCAACAAAACATCACAAATTTATACAAATTTCGGGAATTCTGGATGCATCATACATGGCACAATCCTTTGACAAACCCAAACACCTCGTGTGTTGTGTAAAGTACATAAAATCGGTCAGTGATTGCCACATAACTGCGTGAAACTTAGACTTGGAAGCGTGCATCGATTTTCCATCGTCCATTTTTCTGCAAATCTACCGTTCATGGTAGGCTAGATCCATGTTAACAGTGCATGGTCTCACGCACCATCCCCCAGTCAACGCTACATGGTTGACAGCGTAACCCAAACATTATTGTCACCGAGCTTTGAGAAAAACTGGTGAGACGATAGGCTGATCACATTGCTGTCTAGCTCTTGTTGGCCCGCACTCGCTTGACAGACTTCTCTCCAGTAGCCTCACAGGAAGCTGGGCTACGGGAGCTTGGTTTCTAATTCGGAAGCAGGTGTGGGTTACAAAAGAGACGACATATATATGCAATATGTTTGCACGTGTGTGCATGCAAAAAAACTGTTGTATCAAACAGGTCTACTTTTTAGATGGTTGGAGTACTTATCAAGTTGAAATTGGCTGATGACCTAAGAAATTCATTGAGCTCAGTCTTTACAAAGTATGTTGAACCTCCAACAAAAAACTATGGATCTATTGTATCATGCAATTGTTTTACATGGGATCATGGGGCCTTGCCTTGGGTTTGGCAGCGGCCTTCTGCTTTGTGACGTTGCTCGCGGTAGCTTTGTCCTCTCGTGACATCAAAAAAATATAGCCCCCGTGTATGATCGAAGGTATATTTTATGCATATGTCTATGAGTTTCCTAACTAGCTAGCAACTTGAAAAAAAAACATTTTATATATTGATCGATTTGCTCGCTAAACATTGCGAAGCTCCGAAAGTTACAACCAAACAGGCCCTCGACTGTCCTCAGCGTACATGGCCATGCGCTGCTCTGCCAAGGTGTTTGCTGCTGTCGTCACAGAATCAACACGTGTGGCTGGATCCTTGTCGCTCGGTATCGCAAGGGGAATGGGTTCTTGATTTTCAACATGCATGGTGATTCATGGTTTAAAGGTGGGATGTTTGATTAAGACATTATTCAATGATACGGCCGACCCAAATCTCACCGGGTTCCACCAAAAAACTACCAGTCCTGCATGGCAATACCCTGAAGCTGAAAATAAGATTTCTCCAGTTCTTCAGCATGGCCCCGCATTGACTTGCCTTAATGGCCAATGATATCAATGACGGTTATTGGAGACAACAATATCAACATATGGAATGATAAGAACACATGGGAATTGCGTGTAGAGAAAGCCCAAGTACTAAGGGACTCCTGGTACTTGACCCCTGCTAGCTTAACAGGCCACATTTTGGCTTCTTGGAGCTGAGTTGTCAATTTTGAGAGCAGCCATACGCAAGCTTCATTCACATCGGCAGGTTTCTCCGCAGTCCTTAACAAGTCAAGCCGAAGAAGTAGTGATTGAATTCATGGAAAAATAAATTATAATTCCCTTTCCACACCATGCATGAACTAAACATACTGCAAACATAGATAGACTAGTATCTTTCTGCGTCTCTTATTCTTTTCTTCCTCCTCATCATTTAGTACCAAATCTACCCTTGGCTTATCCCCACCGGCTCCACCATTACCACTGGCTGGATTGGCTGTGTTGGCGGTGGATTGCTGAGGCACAGTGCTTGCAGGTTGGGGTGGCACAGGAGGGACATCTTTTGGCACTGGTGGGGTCTCATGAGAGGAACCAGCATTGACATCCATTGATCGACTAGCAGGCGGCAAACTTCGGGGACCATAAGAATTGTTGTGAATCAAGTGGTTCGTGAAGTCTGGGTTGCCAAGACGTTCAGCAGCCTGGACACGGAAGGTAAGAAAACTTGGAGCTACAGTATGTAAGGTGTTAAACAATCATTCTCGGCAATTGCAAAAAAAAGGACATATCCTAGCCTCGGTTCCAAGGTCGCTGTTGAAATCAACACCAATGGTAGTCTTTTCTTCCGTTTCATCTTCGTTGATCATGTCCATGGAAACCATCACATAGAAAAGCAATGCGGATTCTTCGTCAGGACAATCTGGATGATCTTTGAATTCACCCATGGCCAGTTTTTTGTCTACTATGGCATCTACTAAAGCACTGTTGTTCCCATGCATTTGAAGGAGTTGCGCACGGGTTCTCCATCCTAGGGTAGAGACGGGACAAAGTAGACGTACTATGGAAATCAGCATCATAAAACAGCACCTACCTTTCAAGGATGAAAAGACAACTGAGGTTAGATCCATACTTCTTCCTTCCCGTGGTCCTTTCAGCCCGGCTCCTGGTGTGATTGATCCTCAGCCTGAGATGCGGGCTGGATTTGGCGTTAACCAGAATTATCAAACCATATAAACCATCCACCTATAGAGTATAACGTTTGATTCATGAAGCAACACCCGGGTTTGAAGAATTTATATTGTCATAGCCAGGAAACTGCCCCCAATTCTTTCCAGCTTTGAGAAATGCAGTAAACAGCGCATTCTTTGCGGACTTGCTCTTAGATTTCACTGCTTGCTGCCATGCCGAAACAATTTCTTCAGGAATGTTGTGTTCTCGAACAGGGTCTTCAGAGCTAAGCTGCCTTCAGGGTGGGATGGTCTTAGCTAATCTTACTTAAGCCTGGTTGGACGATTGGAAACTTAGATGTTGCATTCATGAAGTACATTCGATGATAAAAAAATCTGTACTTGTATAGGGCCTTTTCATACCAGCATAGTGTCGCTGCCGATCTTTGTAGTCAACAAAGGCCACTGGATTTGCCTTGAATGAAAAATACAACACACAATCTCTCAAAAACAACAAATGGTGAGATCATCAAAATTCAAGAAGCTATGTATCAAACCAAATATGATATGTGTTTGGCCAGGGTACCGCCCCAACAACATTGAAGACAGGAGCAACTGGCCCCCCAACACCGGTTGCCCCAGAAGTTTGGGGATCCACAACATGTGGCGTAGCAACTGACTTGGGAGTAGCAACTGACTTGGGCGTAGGAAGGGGAGTGAAAGTTACCTTCTTGGCTGGCGACTCAGGTGGTGGTGCAGGCAGCTGCTTCGGCTGTGTCACTGGAGGACTGGGTGGGGTACTGTTCTTTTGTTTCCTTTGATGTTTCAAGAGAAAAATATCAAAAAGAATCAATTCTTCAAGCTCATCGTGATCACCAAAAACAAAGTCGTAGTCCTTTTGTGCTTCTTTTAAAGACTTGCCCAAGCCCAAGTATTCACATACATATGCCTCAAGCAAAGGATGGGCCTTTGCCTTTTTCACATACTTTTTGAGATCAGCATCACGTACTGTTTCATATCTTCCCCGAACATATTTTTCATCATCATCCATTTCCCCCTTCCCTTCACCACCAACAGGCTTGTCGGCTGGAGGTTTAACAGGCGGCTGCTGGCTGGCTTCAGGTGTGCTGGAATCAACATGTTTAGAAGCATCAGGCATAGCTTCTGGATTTGCTCCTTCTGGAGGCGTTGCTTTGGCTGCGACTGAAGGTGTGGATTCCTGAGGTGGCACCTGAGGTGGCAGGGTTGGAAGAGGTGAAGGGTGAGGTGGTGTAGGTGCAGGTGGTGAGGCAGTTTCAACTGGTTTGGTGGTTTCAGTGTTGGATGGAGCTGCGGGGGAAGTTGCTGGTTGGCTGGAAGGAAGTGGTGTGTTGATTGTGTTGTCATCTTGAGATCCATTAGCCCTAGCGTCTGTTGCCTCAACTTCTGATGTCTTAGCTAGGGGCTCTGGGAGCTCACCGACAGCCTTAGCGGCAGTTGCCTCAACTTCCGATGTCTTAGCTACGGGCTCTGGGGGCTGACTGGCTAGAACTTCCGTTTTTTGGGTTGGTTTTGAACTGGGCTTGGGAACAGATCCAAATGCCAAAGCTTTTGGAGCGATTGCAGGTGTCCTTGTCATGCTGGGAATGGGCTTCATGTTTGGTTCATTCACCCCTGGTGTTTCTTCCTCTTCAGTAGGTCTTGGTGACTCTGGATCAGCTACTGTGCTGGACATGTCGTCATCAGAATCAACAATGTAGTAAGGAGTACTGCGGGGATGAACATCATTGGGAGAAGTATTCGTCAATTCCATCTTGCAATCCTGCTTAGACATACCTTCTGTGATTCCACTTGGAGCTACGGCTGCTGCAACACCTAGTGGAGGTGGTCCCATTGGTTTGGTGATGGGCAATGGTAAGGGAGGCATCTTAGGAACCGGGCTGACAGGCTTAGGCTTAGGCTCTTCCACCTTGGTCGATGGCCTGGGCATCGGGACTCCAGCATTCCTTGCGATCGGAACACGGCTTGGTGCAATCTTTTCCACCTTAACTGGAACTGGGGGTTGCTTATTTACTGCAGGAACCTTTGGAGGTGGTGAAGGTGTGTTGACTGCTGCCCCTTTACATTTGCCCTCCGGTGTACGAAGATCTGACAAATTAGGTTTTGCAGCTATCCCTTTCATTGCCGATTTCACAGGAGGAACTGGAGCTTCTGCCTTTGCCTTCTTGCAGGCCGGGGGTGGGACTGGCAATTCGGATTTGACGAGCCCCTCTGCAACATTCACTT
Source organism: Breviolum minutum Mf 1.05b.01 (assembly GCA_000507305.1). Classification (NCBI taxonomy): domain Eukaryota; class Dinophyceae; order Suessiales; family Symbiodiniaceae; genus Breviolum; species Breviolum minutum. The sequence continues at coordinate 29,304 of DF239237.1, forward strand.
CTGACCCGGGAACATATGATAGGGAAGGTTGAGTATCACCAACCACGTCTTCAGCCGGGGTAACTGACCTAGGATGAAGCTGTTCTGCACATATGAAGTCTACATATGAAACATTCAGTGCACTAGACGATCCAATGGAAACATGCACATTGCACTGGTTTATCACATGCCCACTTGCAAGTCCATATGATTGCAACCAAAAGACTCGTGAAGTGACATTTGGGAATCAACTTCTTGATGTACATCCAAAGTATTAGGCCATTCCAAAGGTGATGGGTAGACCTCACACATTGTATCTAAAATTTGAAGAGTTCCATGACTACACAATGAAAACTGTCCCGAACCTCAGTCTGCTGGGAGTCGACCGGCTCAAGTGTTGGAGCTGCGGCCTGTTGTTCGAGCGATTTGAATTATATGCAAATATATATATATATATCTTTTTTACATTGCATACATATGTGTATCTCTTAAATACATTCATGCAAGATATATAAATATAATATATATAAATATATAAATATATATATATATTAGGATAGGACCGTGTTCCAAGCAGTCCTTCGGTGTCGGTGGTGGAGAGCTGAATCCACGTCTTGTTGGTGGTGTTGCTACCAAGCCGCTGGGCAGTGGCATTACCTCCCAAAAAAACACGTAGCTAGCTTTGTAAGTTGTGGTTTACATGCCCTATATATAGCTAGGTCATGTTGACAGTCCATCCATCGTGCCTCACTAGCCCCAGGGTGACGGTCAAAAAACTCTTTGACACTTGCCGCAGTGGCTTGCTTATAGCGAATCTGAGTCTCCTCCTGGCTAAGAATTATGTGATGAAATGATGATGGATCACAACAGCCCTGTAGTTCACATTTATGTTGATGGTCTCCTTAGACACCTTGCTCCGGGCCTTTTCCATCAGCCAACCCACCGATACAAAATGATCGAGCCCAAATGTCTAATATAAACATGCCATGATCACCATCAAACACATATATATATATATGTTTGGCCGGATAGGATTTCGAGTTCATTTTTTCATGTTATATTTGTTAGCTTTACGAAAAAATGAAAGAAATCCTATCCGACGCTATCCGATGCACTGGCCCCTCGCATTCCTTTTGTTTGGAGGGTCCACCCTAATCTATCCGACGCCATCCGACGCCCATCCGACGGCAGGTGTACCTGATCTTCTGGTGCTATCCGACGCTATCCGACGCACTGGCCCCTCGGATTCCTTTTGTTTGGAGGGTCCACCCTAATCTATCCGATGCCATCCGATGCCCATCCGACGGAGGCTATGTATAGAAAAAAATACGTACAATTTTGAAACTTCATCAAACCATATGGTATATATATATATCTCAAATTCAGGTTTCCCAAGCCCATCCCCCACAATGACGTTTCTTTTCCACCGTTGTGTCCCGTAAGATGGCTCACATACTAGCTTGTGGAAGGTGTCTTAATTAAATGAATTGGATCCACACACACACCGTTTTGTTAGCAAACAGTGGGGTGGTAGCATACCAAAGTTCAGGCATGGAAAGGACATGGTTGTTTGTCTCGCATTCGTAAATGTTCTTCTAACCATGACTCTACCTCATCTAGTCTAGCATCCTCCCAAAGATCAACTGAAAAGTCCACCAATTGCTGCTGTTCGACACGTGGCTTCCGAACTGCATATGTATCCCAATTGTCCACAACCTGAGCGGGGCGATGGGCCATGTTAGACGAAACAATCCCAATCTAGGGTGCTAGGTGAAGCATCTACAAAGTAATGCAGTTACTACGTTGCATTTGTCATCGAACATCTATATGATAAATACACGGTCTCTTAAAATCATTTGCAATTATGCATATAGGGTGTATAGGGGAAAACAGTACTCTATTCTAATCACCAAGGGGCAGCCTTCCCAAAGCGACGAGGATATGTTTGGGACGACTTCAATGAACTACTGCCTTTGAATTTAGGCTGTCCATCTTTGTTGCGATACTGGATCGTGGTGTCAGACTTCTGGAAGTTTGATCTCTTCAATTTCCTGCAATATTTCCAAAAACGGGGTGGATTTAACACAAAGTCATACACTAAACTGACGAATTGCACAACTATTAGTCCTGTAGAGGTGGGTAACAAATGCGTCATCTGAGAGCAGTTTGACCGGTTTGGGACTAGCTGCCCCAAACATTCCCAGCCACGTGTTGGTACGGTGGTGCACACGTCTGCTCAACAAGGTTGCCAAGCGTGGTGCCAGATCAATCTGCAGGCAAACAAACCGTGGCCGGGCAATTGTTGGAGCACTGTGGAATAAAATGGAATAAACATAGTGAAGTTGAAAGCGCTTAAATTCACGATGAATAATGGATGGAAAAAAAAACAGCATTTGAGGGCCCAACTAAAGAGGTCAACGGATTCTCTAACATCCAGTGCCCTCGAAAGTAGAGGACGGTGTAGATGATCAGTACTGCCTAGGTGGATGTCTAGGTCTAGGTATTGATTGTAAAACGGTATATGAAAAAAGAGTTGTGAACACCACAAAACATAACCTTCACTAAAGAAGGCCCCCACCCTGACCAGCATGAGGTTACCTTTGGCCACGGAAGGATACCACCTGCATCAAGAATCTGTGCGGGTATGCTGTTGTGTTTAAGTACCCTAATAATCCTGACCCCTCAAAAGTGGCTATTTTGATGACACTGACCCCTACTATATAGGTATCAAACCCTTCCATTTGAGGGTCCAAGGATTCTTAGGGTATAACAGTAAACAACAACAACAACAACAACAACAACAACAACAACAACAACAACAACAACAACAACAACAACAACAACAGCAACAACAACAACAACAACAACAACAACAACAACAACAACAACAGCAGCAACAACAACAACAACAACAGCAGCAACAACAACAACAACAACGACAACGACAACGACAACAACAACAACAACCACAACCACAACCACAACCACAACCACAACCACAACCACAACCACAACCACAACCACAACCACAACCAAACAGTTTTAAGTAGCACACCACCAAGACACTCCCTGCCAAGTGGATCATCGGAAGTCCGTCCAGAGGTTCCTCCTTGGCTTCAAAACCCCGGCAGACTGACAGGTGACAGGTGGATATGGGATTTTTTGCCATGCATGAGTACAGTTTGGAAGCCCAGCATCGATTGATCATGACCCATGACGAACAAACAACACCAAGGGCGGCTAGGCCACCAGTGGCTATATGCATGGCCGCATAAAGATGACGAACAAATCCCAATGGTGATAGTATGTCCTTAACTTCGCATGTCGAAATCATCAGGACTCAGGAATATAAGATACACCAACTTGAAACAACCTTTAAACTTCAATTTTGAATATTTCCACTTTGATTGTTTCATCATGCGTGAGAAATTTAAGAACAACAAGTGTCATCTCTTTCATTGATTTCAATATCCAAAGATGCAGCGTTGTAGCCACGTGCCCGAAATGCTTTGCTAATGCTGCATTTTCCAGCGAAATAGTCTATGTTCACATACGGCTTCTTAGGTGGTGCAAAAGCCTCGGCGGCATTGTATAGAATCCATGTATTTCTAGAATAAACAGCTCATGATGTTGCCTTCAGTTCAAAGTCACTGGTTTAGGCCTAGCAACTTTGCCAATCAACTCCAAAAGAATAAGGAGACGTGCTGGCATGTACCCTGGCCTCCTTGGGCCACACCCCAAAAGTCGTGGGATTGGGACCATCGGTGGCACCTTCTCCTCATCTAACTCACCACGGTTCCTGACAAGTGCAGGTGAGATTTTGATGTGATATACCCTAGCCAACACTATGGTAGTGATTTTATGTGAAAAGGACTCCATGTGTCGTTTCTACCCTATATGATGTTTGATCGTGGTGGTATAATATGTTCCGCGAATCAGCTTACTCACTTGATGGTGTAGCTTGCTGAAATTAGAACCTTATAGGAGATGCACATTATAATTAAGATTTCCCTGGGGCGAGCCTCTTGGGCATAGCTGATCACCTCCCAAGGCCTCCACACTGACTGCTGGAGCCGCAATGCTATGTTGAGCAAGTCAAGCCCTCGGGCAGCTGAAGGAAGGATGGGTTGTTGTGACTTCAAACCATTGCTCATTCCATAAATCTCACATACATATGATGGCTTTAACCTGCATGACAAATTTGAACTATCATGGGCATCCCCGTAACATGTCAAGACATCCATTTCCATCCGAAATATCCAGCTAGGTACGCAATACACGTTTTTCTTCCCCGAGATGGATTGCAGACAGATGTCGCTCTAATTGCAACTATCATGATGCAACAATTGCTGCATACATAAAGTAAAGATAAACGGAAGCTGATGCAAAGGTCTGCATCACAAGTGTGCACCATACGTTTTGCAAAAAAAACAAAGTAAATCATTCATGAAAAATTGGATTCACAGATTGATGGACAACATGGATTTACTTCTTGAACAACAATCCACTTTGCACACACATGTCCATGTTGCATTCGTTTACGTGTCTCTGTAACACGCACAACATGTTCCCAAAATATTCCAAACTCACCGGCACTAGCTAGCTTCACAAACTCAAGTCGTTGATGGTTTACGGCGGGGCAAAAGTCTGAATTCCCCGCAAAGATCGTCCACCACACCCTTCTCCCTAAAAAGTTTCCCAGCCATTTGAGCTGCTTGCCTACAACTATCCAAGTCATAACCCAATCCCTGATGCTTCCGGTATGCTGAAGAGTAGGCATGATGAGCCGTGATGTGAGGGGGTGTGCTGCGATGTTCACCATGATGTTTAATTTCATCGTTCCCATCACTCACCTGGCTGGCCCGACGTGACCTCTGGCGTCCCTGTCTTGCTTCTGGCTGCTGGGATGAGGCGGTGGTGGGGTGAGAAGTTTTGGCCCTCTTCAAAGCTCTAGCTCTTTTTGTCTTATTTCGTTTTCCATTCTTCTTACCCTTTCCATTCTTCTTTCCTTTTTCCTTCTTCTTAGCTGTTCCTTTTCCTTGTCTATTTCCTTTTTCTCCATCCGTCACCTTAGAAGCCTTGGGTTTACGACCCCTTGTTTTTCCAACATCAGCCCCTTGTGATCCGTATTGCGGTGGCTCCGCACTGGCGGCCAAAGCCCGCATGTCACCAAAAAACGCAGGCTCTGATGGTAAAGGATATTTGGTTTCCCGCACACCCTTCTGGGGAATGACTTTAGGAATCTCAGCAACAGGTTTTTCCATTGTTTCCTCACAAGGGGACTCAAGCCCTTTAACATCACAAGCATGCACCAAAGGTCTAAGACGCTTAAGGGGCTTGGGTTCCAAAGGAGGTATGGTATCTTTGGTTTCCAAAGGTTGCACCTCAACATCTTGGGATTCTTTGGGCTGATGACCGGAAGGTTCCAAAGCAGACTCGGTATCTTTGGTATCCATAGGTTGCATCTGAACATCTTCGGGTGCTTCGGGGTGATGACCGGAAGGTTCCAAAGGAGGTTCCACCATATCCGTCTCCAAAACTTCCATAGACTTCGCATTGTTTTCCTAGGCATGAAGCTCATGGTAAGTTAAGATCTTTCGAAAACACATAACTGCGAGCTTTCAAATACATGCGGGAAAAGATCATTGAACTCAACATAGATAAACAAACAATCATACCAGCCATGCATCATCACCAAAAAACACAGCAACATCGAGATCCGGCGCCAGTTTCGAGAAACGGCTACACGCCTCCGCTGACCAAATCATCTTTGGGTTGTCCCTTTTCAGAAGTTGGAGAATCTCATTGAAGTCTGCCTGCATCCAGAACATGGTGTGTTGCATGGCAAGCCCTCCAAGAACATTAGACACACCGTCACATCATATCGAAATCACTCGTCTAACCCGTCCTTGCTATATATCTTAAAACTGCGGAATATCAAGTCTTATTTTGCAGCGACGACATGCAGTTTTTTTTTTGTGTTTGTTGAAGCTCCCCAGTTCCATATTATCATAGCTGGAAATTTCAGTTTATTTGAATTATAGATGTCCCTTTTCTTCCTGGCAACACTGCAAAACCCAAGTACCTTCAAGTTCATCTCTGCCAAGGCGTTGGTAACCTCCGAGACCTGGATTGCGGGGATCCCAGCAAGGTGTAGTTGAGAGGCTGGGATGTAAGTGTTTCAATTTTTTCTAGCTGACCATATAGCTGTCTTCTTAGTTGTGACTGATGTAAGCTACGGCATCTATGGCTATGAAAAGAGTGTGTGGCTCATGGGGTTTCAAAGGGTTCTTCAAGCTGATTAAAAAACACCTGATCCGATGTGTGATTCAAATCTATGATTTGTCTATATATGCACATGTTTTTGATGTGCTCAACATGGTCCAGGCATATATATATATATATATCTAATATAGATAGATTCAGATTCTAAATTCTGAACTTGGGGCCGGACTGATGACCGTGGAGATGTAGTTGATTCAGAGGCCTGTGTGTGTGTGACACGGACACGGTATTTGTTTTCTCCCAAAGCATGTCACCCAGGGGGGTCTAACAAGTAGAGAAAATGAATCCATCCATAGTTACATTATAATTAATGCATGATATAAAAAAAATCTGGTGCTCCCTACCCAACATGACCAAGAAAAAAGACCCCGAAATAGGGCTCCGTACTGTCGCTGGAAGTTTTGCATCATCAAAATGATCATCATGATGACGTTTTTCGGCCTTACATTGGCTGTCAATCTCAGGCATTGGAAACATATTTACATATAAACAATATGATGGCCTGTTCCGGGTGGATCCCCATAGCCCATGCCTAGGTCACACTTTTCTTGATTGCGTGTTTGCATATGCATGGGTAGCATTGGAATAAGGTTTGGGCTCTTGAACATGAATCCGGAATGAGCAAGTTCGGTGTATTAACCTAGCACTTTGGCAGCTCGAGGTTAGAGCATCCTGCATGTATGACTTTCAAGTGTGGCCCTCAGAACGGCAATCACAAACAGGCCTGGGACAACCCTGTGCCTGCATCCTCCTCATCGTCACTATCAATCAGAACCACCTGCTGTGCTTGGTTGGGTGGAGAAGCAATCTGTAATGTATGTTTACCCCATGTGAGTTTCCATAAACTCAGCAAACCTGGTCATACATCCTTATCGAACATCATCATCTATCCAATAAGTAAGTGCATGCCTACAATAAGATCTGGTTTGGTGTACTTAATGCAATGTATACAGAATAATATTTTACGCATGCATTATAATTATAATCCTTAACAACCACCAAAAAAAGTTATTTTGCAGCCTGCATGCACTGACTATATGTACCCCATAGTTCCCATGGACACTTCCGAACATATTTGGCCTGCTGATCGAACGCTGCGCTTGAAAGGCTTGCATCGACACCTTGCGAGCAGTGAGCGGGTGTGTAATCCTACAGGCTGGAAGGGAGTGGCTCCATGTGACGAAAACCTAGATACGGAAAACAACTTTTGGATCGTCAGTCAAGAAAAGGATGGCTTAGGATGACCATTTGTGTTTAAAACGGGCCTTGAGTGGCAGCATATTCTGCAACATCTTCACCTAGGCTGATAAAAGAACATAGGTCCCTAGGTTGTGGGCATTCAATCACAGCAATTGTGTTTGCTAGATGATCATCTTGACCTGCAATACAAGGGTATCTTGTATCCTATCGAATGGTAATAGCTAGCTATGCTCCTGGGTTTGAGGCCTGCATTTTGGTCTGGAAGTTGCTGATCGCCATGCTGACCTATATAGAAGGATAGAGGGTGCCAGTAAGTGCATGGCCAAACTCGATCGGATAACGGGTCAATGCCATGCACCCTACACTACATAGCCATAAGAGTAGTATCTACAGGATTGATATGTTCCATATCGACATTTCAACACCAGAGTTGAACGCTGGGTTTGACACCTCCGAAAGCAACAGAAGGGGCCACCGCAACCTCTTCGTGGCCACCTTGGCTGGTGACCAGTGTAAAGGGAGAACACAGTGAATGGCCTAATATAAGTTCAAATCACATTTTTGGTGCCTTCATTTGTTGTAAGATCTGGCGTGACTTCTGGGACTTCTGGGCTATCTTGACCTGGTGGGTTTTGACCAGTCGGGCTGAAAAAAAAACATAGTATTCCAATAGGCTCATACTACATGACAAAAGAGCAAACAAATGACAAAACAGCTCATGAGCTGGTTTCTTTTGAACAACTAGCCAGCCTTGTGGGGATAAGGATGGAGAACTACCCTCACCGTCAGAACTAATCTCCCAAATCTCGACTTCAGCCAATGCCGCAGCATCCTCGCTAGGTGGATCAATGGCTCCATTTTCTTGACCTGAAGGTGGCGAAGAGGCCACAACCGCACCATCCTGCTTCAGTCTCGCCTGTTGCTCTTTGTAAGCTTTGGTGCATGTGTGACGGGCTTTCTGTGGGTTCCTCTTCAAGATTGCCTGTAGCAGTGCCCCCTGCGGCGTTACCTTATATCATGCATTCACATGCATGCAGTTCACATATGAAGATCCCTTTGGAAAACACAAGTATTGAAGGTATGCATACAAAACACGCTATACAAGTCTTGTTCTGCATGGAAAAAATTAACCAATTGTCAAGCTAGCTTCAGATTTTTTTGTCAAGCTCTTGCGCCAGTAACGTCGGGTGTAGGCAAGAAGCTGGAACAATACGTACGCCTCCTGAGCGCTGCCGCTGGTGGGTTTGAGGTTTCACTACAGCAGTTTCAGAGCACATTAATTTCACATAGTAAAGGTGATCTATAGCTAGCTTACACATCTTTACCAAACATCAAACATCAGCCTAAGTTTCTGAATTGGCCCATTTCGTTTTTTCACGAATGAACCGACACTGACTGAGTTTGCCATTGCACTCTTTGTCAATGTCCGCAAAGACGGATTGCAGAAGGATGATGGTGAATTCACCTTGGATGGCATGATTGGGTGCATATAGGACATATTATTATTGCATATGGTGTTGGGGAAAGAGCAGCCATCATTGCCAAAAAAAAACATTCTGTAGAGCTACCTTCTGGAGAGATATTGTAAAGACCAAGCATTAATCCCATGTACGTCTCCATGTCTTTGAATCCAATTGATATAGGGTTCACGTCCGGAAACAAGGTGTTGGCAGGATAAGCAGTTTCACAGCAAGTTGTGAAAGCCGATGCCGGGATATGCATTTGCACCGTGCCTCATTTTCAGAGCTGTTGTGGATAACTGTGAGGTGAATTGAACAAATTAATTCCATTTTACCATCGTTTCACACATGCTAATTTCATAAAACGAGCAACGAATGCAGTCTTCCAATCTCTCATCCAGTGGCCCACCCATGACAAAAAATGGTCGAATGCTGCTGAGCTGACCCAAAAAAAAGCTGCGAAAGAAAACAAACGGGTGGAAACATAGAGTGATGGGACTACCATCCCTTACTTTCCCAGTTCGGAAGCAAATCCGGTCCTCTGATCCCATATCCACGAGGCATGAATCTCACACTGGATGGGCACACGCGTCATTGCGGCTGACTAAGCGGCAAGTTCAACAAAGTAAATCATAGTATATAGCAATGTCAGCATTGCCATGTAACCGGGTGTCACTATTCATTATATAATCGCGGGACTTCACTTCCTCTGACTTAGGGGCTCACTCATATGGTCATCTATTTCATGAATTGATTGGTAAACCTCCATGATGACCAGTCAGCAATCATGTGATGACTGGAACATGTTCACCCCTTTAGCCTTTGGGCCTCATAAGCTTCAGGGCTGGACCCTGGGGAACGTCGGGTTTTTTTTACCAGGGTCCAAGAGGGTCCGTGGCCCCTCCAAGGCAGGTCCTGAGACCGAAACCCTCCTATACACATCCAAAACCCTGCATAGCAGGGCCTAAAGATTCTTAGGGATATATATATACGTATATATAAATTTATCACCCCATTTATAACTGGTGACGGGGCCCACTTTGCAGGTAGAACTATATGCGCATATCCCCTCCTGGCAAAATCCAAGACTCTTGGAAACCTAAGGGCGCTCCCCCAATCGACAGCCCTTTTAAGGGATCATGGTGGTTAATACCTCTTCAATAAGGCCTCCTTTCCTGGGTGGCATGGGCAGGCCCTCATTAAAAAAATCCATTAAAATTAAAATCATCATCGCCAAACATTCATGAGGCTCAAGTGCATGTTGTTGGTTCCCAAATAATAGAAAGTGTATAGACTATAGAATACTTTGGGTATTTTCCATGCAGGGCGTTAGGAGGCCCACATTTTTTTGCAATTGATGGCATGGGTGGGGAGAATTTCCAGATGGCCAATCCTTCACCGACTCTATCTAGGATGAATGTAGCTAGTTCGTCTGTCTACTTATTTTGCCTACCGACAAACTGCATTGTTTGAAAAGGGTGGCACAAGATGTAAGTGAATTACATCGCGCTTATTGAGTTACACTGAACCCTTTAACAGTGTGTTTCTGGCAATCTCCACTCCTAGGTGGTCCCCTTGAAAAGAATTGAGGAACCAAAACAGGGGGCAATCATTGTAGCATTTTCGACAAGCACTGAGGTGCGGTGCACTGCCAAAAAGCCACCTACAGCTTCATGATCCAACTCCTTTAGCTCACCGGAAAAAATGGGAACAAGAAGGGTAAAACCTTCTCCGGCGGCTTGCCCCGGGTTCCCGCAAATACCACAAGTCCAGCAAAGCCTGATAAACAGCAAATCCGTGGTGTTGGGGAACCCAGTCTTCTTTTAAACATATCTGTATAGATCCAGGTGGAAGCCAATTCAGCAGCTTTCGATTTGACTTGCTCTCAAACCGAACCTGCCTGAGTATGGATCCGGGGAAATGGCTTCGTTGGAACCTCGAGTTGGGCAAACTCACCAAGATTCAAAGCCACATACAACGTTAGGGTTGTTGGAGCAGGTTCAAAGCATGAATATCCTCTAGCTCCTGAAACGATCCTGTTGCCGCACGCTTCATCTGCAATCAAAGCAAGGCAATGAGAAAACAGTTTGTGGTGGCCTGCTCGAAGGAGGCCTTCAGCTTGTTAAAGCTGTAATTCTGTCCTCCTCTGTCTCCGATCTGCCTGTCCACATCATTTGCTCTTATAATTGCTGAAAAGTCTGGAAGCAAGTCGAAGATCTGGAGGTAGAAGTTCCACTGGGCAATTGTGAATCCCACACCGGGATTCATTTTCAGCGGCGAAATCGCTGTTGAACTTGCAGGGAGTAGTTGGGAATATTAAAGTGTTGGTTAATATGCTGCAGCACTTGCTGAAGCATGAAAACCGTATGATGGCCCAATTTGATAAAATGCAGCATCACGAAAAAATCTGTCCTTCCCCCCAATCCTTGGATTACAAGGAACCTTATCCCAAATATTCCAGTCCCAAACAATCCACGTATGGTACGTGTATTTACCTACATTGACCATCAAATTAAGACAAATGTCCGTAAATATGCTATACCTAACATGGATGTGGGAGTCATACCTGGTTTTAGTCCTTTCAACCCACGAAAAAATTGCAGGTTGGCGAGACCTTTTGTTGAACAGCCTTTCCTTTTATTGGAAACTGGATTTTTGTTTCCGAAAAAAAAAACTGGGCAGAAAATGTATAGGGTAAAAAAAAGAGAAACTTTTCAGCCACAGGATTCTCAATCGAGGGCCGTTCGAAGGCTGAGAAACCTTTTTTCACATGGGATTCTCCTGAGAAGGTGAAAAACTATTTGAGCTAAACGGGAACAACAAACAAAACACCCACTTGCGGCGAATCCCATGGGTGTCCCACGTTTTTGTTTGGAGAAACAAAACAAGTGGAATTTGTTGAAAGAAAAATGGTGATTTTGCATGTTTAATTAATGCAGTTTTACCAAGCATTCTTTACCAACCTTCTTTCCTTAAGACGATGATATTTTAGGCCCCTAAAAATCTCCAAAGATGAGGACCATTCACTTCTAAAGAGTCTTGGGATGAATGATCCTGAACTTAAACATCACCCATAAGATCCCATGTTTGTTAAGTATATCAACTTACATTTGGTTGATTTTTATGATTAATGGCGGCAACTATACCATATATGGATCCAATGGGTCACTCAACAAACTTAGCTTTCCCATGATTCCCATCATTTATGAAACCCTACTTTCAAATTTGAAGGTGATGGTGAAACCAAACCTCCCTCACCGAACAAAGACTGAAGATGATCCACATGAACAATCCATTTAAACCCGGAAAACTTTCTGTTGTTCCAAACCCTGGGACTTGCATTAGAAGATTCCACTACGACAACAAGGTGGGCCCCTACTAGGTATAAACGGAACTCTGGGTATGTTATGGGGTCCTTATAAATGGCCTTGTAAATGGGTAACTGGGTTTAGTTCACCCCTATACATGGAGTCATGGGCCCCTACTTATACCTGGTAGGAAGCCACCTGGAACCAACCCCCAAAAGAAACACTGAAGAGCATGGAATCCAAGCAACGGAGCGTCCAAATTGTGACTTGGATCGCACAATGCCCTCGCTGCCTTTTTCTTTCTTGTCCTGCGAAAAAAACCATTTGAAGCGAAGCGCGTGTGGGATACAGTGGGGGGTTTTGGAAACCTCCCAAATTTAAGGTTCACTTGATGTGCGTTGTTGGGATAAACGCATAAATTAACCTATTATCTAAAGGTTTAAATATGTCAATGTATACCAATTGTTCCCATAGACACTGGCATATGTGAGGTTGTGTAAGTCTTTGTGTTATCTCTTCAAGGTTATGAGTCCGATCATGTCAAGTTAGGATTCATAAATTCCCTCATCATTAGAGACCAAATACTTGGAGGATTATACCAGCTAGTAAGTATAGTTAGTAACCTCCATTATCCTCAATTTACCAGCCACTTAGGCCATCCAGAAGAGAACAACCCCAGACTTTACAATCACCATGGTTATTTACCACTTACTAACTGGGATGATCCTCCAAATACACCCTTGATGTTTAAGATAGACCCTGAAAACCGGCCGAAACCCCAAAGGAAAGTCGTCTTCCAAGCATCATTTTTCAAAGGGTAGGTGTGTTAAACTTCGAGGGTGTATATTGATTGAACGTTTCTTACTAGTTATTAACCACTTACTAAGCGGGATGATCCTCCAAGTACACAATGCTTAAAATCCAACGGGAACCCATCACTAGCTGGTGGTTTCAACCCATTTGAAAAATATGAGTCAAATATAGTCAAATTAGATCATTTCCCCAGGTAGTAGGGCTGAAAATAAGACATATCTAAAACCACCATCTGGGGGTTTCCTAAAATGATGGTACCCAACAACCATTGGTTTTCCTACTAAAAATGATCATTTCAGGGTGTGAAATGGGGGTACCACCATTTCAGGAAACACTGATCTAGCTCATCTCTTTTGTCCACAAAACTTTTTTCGTGCCTTTCGGCTCTTGCTCTCTCGCTTCTCCAGAGCGGAGGGAGTGCCGAAAGGGGTACCTGGCGTGGACCCACGAGGTTTGGTAAAACCCTTGCTGGTTGGTGGTTGAACCAACCCATCTGAAAAATATTAGTCAAATTGGGTTCATCTTCCCCAAGTAGGGGTGAAAATAAAAAATGTTTGAAACCACCACCTAGCTTGCAAATAATGGGATAAACTACCGTTCCCTCAACAGGTTTACCAAAATTTCTTCCATCAACAGTAGTATACAGTAGTATCCCATGTGGTGATTGAAAATCCTTCCAAGGCATCCTATCTGGACCTTTCGAAAAAAAACATGGCTTGTAAACATACAAGGTGGGTGGGCCCCTACAAAGCTGGACTTCTAGTCATTCTTCTCAAATTTCTTAAGTGATAACCGTTGATGGCTCAGACAAATCCCAAACAACAACCACATGGGATGGTTGGTGCTAAAAAACACCCTTGTAAAAAATGGGATCAAAATTGGATAAAACTAACAACCTCAAGGACCTCAACCGGTGAGTTTACCAGGATTTCTGAACCATCAACCGCATGTAGGGGAGATGTCGGAGCCCCACCTCCGCACGAGGCGAAGCCAACTCGTCGAGGGGGTGTGGCCGTTGGCGACTTGTCCTCCTGGAAGTTTGGGAGCTACCAGGGGAAACCCTTGGCTGACATCATACCCCATGACAGGAATCCATGTATATATATTTAATTTATACCTACATGAAAACCATATAAATCAACCACATGTATATAGGTAAACTATACCAGACTTGAAACCCGTGGCTGAGATTGCATTATACTGTCGGTCTACCCCACGCCCAGGACAGTAACAGTCACAAATCAAGGTTTTGGTATAGGGATTCCGGGAATCCTAAAAAATGGTTCATAATCCTGGAAAAGGTGACTGTCAAACACTGGGTGGGGTGTAGTTCCAATCCATAGGATCCATGTGTATATGGTATATTTACCTATACATAAAAACCATTTAAAAAAATCAAGCAAATGTAGAGGTAAATGTACCAGTCCCATGGATGGTATGGGTTAATACTGATATCATAGGGATCCTTGTGATATGTATATTGGCTTATTACAATCATACCCCTATATAACTCTCAGGGACGTATACCTGGTGTGTCAAGGCACCATCTGAGTTGTAGTACATTAAAAAAAATCCACTCCGAAAGTTTAACATAGCCCCAAACAATCTTTCCTCTCCCAAAAAGGGACATAAGTCTTTCTTTCAACCACCAATTTTTATGGACTTCGGGAGATAAAAACTGCCTCTTTAGATGTATCTTAAACCACTTTTTTGCCACCTTGGAAGTCAAGAACATCATGCTTGTGAAGCACAGATTTCAGCGCGCATGAGATTGGACGCCGCCTTTTTTTTTCCCAACAAAAAGGACTCATTCAGCCAAGAGAAAATATACGGATGTTTCCGAAAATAATGAACCCCCAAATCATCCATTTTAATAGGGTTTTCCATTATTTTCACCATCCATTTGGGGGAAACACCCCTACTTTTTTGAAACACCCATATCTTAGAAGTAGTCTTTCGGTATTTCCTGCGTGAGGCCGTTCTTCCGTTTTTTTGGGGGGGGAAGGGTTCATTTAGCCAATTCAAAATAATCAAAATACCTTAGTAGTAACCTTTCAATATATGAACTTGATATGGTTGAACTACACTATAGTTGGTTCATGTTGGTTCATTTCTGTTCCCACCCATGCATGAAAAATATGCGCAAAGGAAATTGGACCATCTTCTCAAGCAAAGGTAACGATGAGTAGTGACTCTTTTTCTGGCATTCCAACTGCCCTAAGAATCTTTGGGATGTCGTTTTTGGTGTCAAGTTGCCAACTGTTTTGAGGCCCCTTTTTGGGTGTCATCAGGAGGGTGCGGTGTTTCCATAGGAGGGGGAGATGGATTTTTAGGGTGAAGTAATTTTGAGAACCAAGCGTGGAGTACCGCAATGGACTCCTTGAATACAGCCGTTTTTTTCAATGGAAGTCTCAGCGAAATCCGAATTTCAGGTACCTTTTTTCATGACGTGCTGCTACAGCAAATTAGTAATCCAACAGCAACTAACAATCGAAAACCGACTGACCTTTGCCCAATTGGTTCTGTTTTTTGTACCTTACGAACCGCTGGAATTTTCAAATTACAATTTTTGATGGCACATCCTGCGACCGTCTAAACCGTAAAACATGAGTTCCAGGTCTGTGAGTGGTATGGACATAGGGGGACGTATTAACCGATCACCATGCTTCGTATCCATCCACGTATCTCCATCCGTCATGGGATGATCCCCCCACCCCCGGACACAAACAACGAAAAAAACACACCGCAGCGGCGTTCTCCTCGAAGTGGGCACTCCTTCGGAGAGTCGCAATTCCATGCAGACATAAACCCGGAGGGTCCATCTATGGTGTATAGTTAGTTACCTACATCCCACAAGCAACCACCAAACTGTAGGTATCTAAATTTATCAGTCTCATGGATCCTATTGGCAAGTGATCAACGTTGCAAACCTTGACATGAACCATGAAGTCCTGATTGGTTCATTGTCCGGGACCCTTATATTTGCCCATTACAATCCCCATATAAGTGGGTAGCATACTCATACAAACAACCAACCAGGGTTTTGAATACTGCTCACCAAAAATTAGGCACACAAAGTTGCGAAAGGCAATGAAAATGCATTTCTCTCTCCACGGAACGTATTAGGTCCATACAAAAGTGGTGACATCAAGGATATTACGGTAACCATTTACTTTTTGTGTTCTACATGTTTGTATGATGTTTTAAAAAAACAAAGTGTTGACTTTGTATAATCGAGCAACTAAGATAGTGTGATTCAAGGCATATTTTTCAAATTTACTCGAGCAGGGTTTAGAATCCTTGTGTCAGTTGCAAATGTACAGCCCATGTTTAAAGGTTTAATAATGCTGATGGAAGAAGTCCTGCACCAGCTGATAGGTAGCTTATCCCATTCTTTTCAAGGCTTTATATATACCAGGTGGTGCAGGATTTCTGAACCATCAACAGTATTCCTACCATATAATCATATAATACCCGTAGGATCTATGGGACTAGTATGGACAAAAAAGTTCTTTGGATCTCATCGGAGATGCTTTGATTTAATCCCAAAACCTGGTATATCGTCTTTTCAGCCCTTAAAAAAATCTACAACGGTTTTTGCAGTGAAACACTTTGGGGGATGCAAAGTTGCGTTCTAAAGTGCGTGCGTTGCATTTTTGTTGTCTCCTTTGTTGAGCTAGCAACTGGAGCCTGCAAACATAAGGGATGGATGATGATTGTTTCCTTTTTGGATAGATTTTGGATCTACCCCCCCAACCCAGTAGCAAATATGAAGGTTTAGGTTTGGATTCCCTATCCCAAAAATGTATGTCGTCATTCTGGTGTAAAAACGAGGTTTCGCATTCTGAAGATTCTTCGAGGCGGGGCAGCAAGGAAGACCTGCTGGGGTTTGGGAAATCTGCCTTGTGATTTAATGACATATATCTGAAATTCCGGGTCGTCCTCATCACATCACATCAGTACTCACCTCATTAACACGGGTTTTTTGTTCGTACTGATCGACAAGTCACCGGGACAACTTCTTGCCAACGTTGTTCATTTAAGAAATTTGTCACGTCCGGAGGGTCCCAACAAAGGTGGAAAGCCCTGCACTTGAATTTGAGTTGGGCGCTGAGGAACCATGTCCGTTGGAAGCCGTAGGACTCCCAAGTCGGACCCTCCGCCCACGCGAAATTTCAAGCTCTGTTCTCTTTTTTTAGCTTCAGCTAAACAACTGAGCAAATAGTTATCGGCATCACATTCTTGAAGTCGAGGCATCCATTTGACTTTCTCATTCCTTTTATCCACCCCAGTACGAGTAATGAAAATACCCTTTTGACCAGAATGACTTTCTAATGCAAGAGCAACTTTTTCAGGAACTCGCAAATGGCCTACCAAAGTGTGGTGCTTCTGAACCAAAGCCGATCCAACCGAACAAAACAAAATGAACGAACATATTTTCCAGTTGCTGTTTTTTTGGCCACCCATTTGCAACATATGCTGGTCAAATTGAATCATCTCCCTTTCACAATCAACTATCCAAACAATAACACAACCTAAGTTTTGACTGGCATCCTAGTACCTTTGATACACCCACTGTATTTCCTACTGGGAAGTCCTTGGTATTTCGTAAATGGGATATAACGTAGGGTTGTAAGTCCCCTAAGTAGGTTATAAGTTATAAACCAACTTAACTTACTACCTATAGTTACTAACTTCCAATGGACACCCTAAGTTACCCCAAACAAAAATCACCATGTCTAAATCTTCCACTTCGTCGCTTCGTCTTCCCGATGTCTCCTGTTGGAGAGGAGCAACGTTGGCAGCCTCAAGGACCTGAAACATGTTTCAGGTTTAAGTGGCGAGGGAGAGAGGTTACTTGGAGGATCATCCCATTGAGGAAGTGGTTACCCTCCAGGGAATTAACATATCCCACCTTGGGAAAAGGAAAATCATCTTCAAAATGCCATTTTTGGGGGATATGTTAGTTTCCTGGAGGGTAATCCTGTCAAAGGAGGATTAATAAACGTCCCTGAAACCAGAGCCCCACTTTTTGCAGGAGGGCAGCAGCTTTGCAGTCGTGCAACTTTCTTCCCTACTTGGAGGATCATCCCCAATGACTTGTAAGTGATAGATAACCATGATGATCGGTTTCGGCCCCAATTTCTATGGCTGTTGGACCCCTTCCAAACTGTTTTTTTATGGCTGATAAATAGGGGTGATCCTAACTACTTACTAAATAGGATGATCCTTCAAGTATATATCTGAAAGTTCAAGCAAAGACATCCCCTACAAGGTGGGCCCCAAGCCAAGTCGTTATGAATGGAGTGACATGAGGTTTCGCCCCAAAAAAAATGGCCGAAAAAACAAACGGGTTTCACTGGGGTGAAATTTCACCCAGATATCCCAGATAGAAGTGGAGTTATTTCAACCTTACTTAAAACTGGTAGGGGCCCACCTTGTTGGCATCAGGTCATATTGCTAGATAATGATGCTTCCCGGTGTCCAGTCAGCATAGGTCATTTAGGTTTCATTGCCATTCTCACAAGGTGAGCCAGAATCCCTAGGGTTCGGGAAATATGAGTTAATCCCTCAAAGTCCACAAACCTAGTTTTTGAATGGGTTTTTCCAGAAAGACCATTGCTGAGTTGTAGTAACAGTAAGGGTTTATAATCAACAAATCCAGGGGAATGTCATGAATCAATGATCGGCTGAACTTTCAAAGTCATCAATGACATGGTGGCTCAGGTGTGTGGTAACCGGAACCAAATGAGCCACGAGAAAAAAAAACTTGCATAGGGCGTTTGTTTTTATGCATGATCCAAAAGTTGGCAACTTGACACCCCAAACCCGCCACGGACTCTTAGGGATGTCATGTTTTTGCATCATCCAAGAAACAAATCTCTGCGCAACTCTGGCAATTCACCACCAAATGGCGACTTGCCACCATCCAAAGGCAAAGGTCTGCGTCCCAAGCGCGCCTGGTTTTACCGAAAGATTTCAAAAAGGAAGGATCCGGAAGAAACCGATGAGGTTTGTTTGGGGTGGGTTGCATGTCTTTTTAAATTGAGTTTTTCATAGGGGTTTCTTAACAGGGATTTTGTAAGAGGGATTTTTTTGTAAGAGGGACTTTTTATATGTTTCCTTTTTTAATTGGGATTGTTCATATCAAAACAATGGCATTCCATGATGTAAAACTGAAGATAAGCGAAAAAAATGGTAAAATCCTTCCGCAGGACCCTAGCAAAATGATTATTTTTCGTCAATGATGAGTTCTGTGAAAAAGTAGAATATTAGGGAAGATTTTCTCCAGCGGCGATGCATGTAACGTCTGCACCACATTTGACAGAACCTCTGAAATAATCAGTCATCAGTGGGTGGTTCAGTAATCCGGCTGCACCAGTTGGATTAAGGCCTGTATTCTGGAAAAAATTCTATACGCCCGCGAAGACTAACGCATGGAGCCCAAAAAATGAAGGTTTGGTCGTAGATCTGAATCACATATTTTGGGGGGAACAACCTCTTCAAAACAACCTTCGGACCTAAAGCATTTCACGTATTAACATGTTATGCATGACATAATTCCTTGATATGTGAAAATAACTGCAACTTGGCATCATCGTATTTTCGGTCAAGAGATGAAATTCTAAATATCGTAAAAGCAATCCCTGCAAAGTATCCGTTAGACATCCGTTGACATCGGCCAAAGTCCCATAGGCCCCTGTGATGATGAGCACTGCAGCCGCCGCGTGGTTGTCGATGCCAACCCACCGTGCCACGTGGTGCAGGAAATCTGAGCAGTCCTCCACTCGGACGCGCATCTTTTCCGACGCTTCATCCTGATACTGCGTGAGTTCCAGGATGAAGAGCTCTAGTTCTCCTGCCAGTTATTCCAGTTCTCCCTGATGGTACACAGCCCTTGGCGAACAGATCGGCGCTTCGTCTCAGGAGGTTTTGCGTCTGCTTTGAGAGCGATGCCACCTGTATGTTCTTGAGGCCCGCGGGCAGCCACAAATTCTTCATGGTGTGCCACCCGGGAGAACACTGATCCCGCCACCATGCTCTATTGGTATGTTGGGTCAGTCCAAGCCTGCTTGGCTCCAAAAAACACAACTATCGACACAACTACAAGGTGGGTCCCTACTCTAGTTACAAATGGCCCCCGAAAACTGACTAACAAATGTCCCATGAAAAGGGACCATTTCAATAGAAAAGGCTTGTCTTCAAACCATTTCAGGACCCCATTATACCAATTGATGCCATTTATATACCCTATACCCATTACTATAGTGACTTTGGACCCACCTTGTAGTGACAGCCTAACTCACCCCTTGAGTGACCCTGCCTGCGCCATGGCTGGCGGATGATCTTTTGGAGAGCTCGGGCCGCCATCGCCCAACCTGGAGGATGCGTTTCACCGGTGGAACCAACGGGGTCAAGGTCGGTCGGGGTGGAGGTGGAGAGGTCGGCTTTTCCCAGCCGGGGCGGAAAAATCCCACAAGGTTGAACCAATCCATGGGATGATGATGGGATAAATTTATGATATACTACTACATGTTAAAACTCCCACATTTTTTGACAGATATACCTTATATTCATGGATGATATTTTGGATATATACCGGGTCGTTTCAAAACGCGGTTCGGTCATTCTTGGGGTATATTGCTCTGCAGTTCTGCTCCTATCGATTTCTTGCCTGGCAACCTTCGTGCATCGAGTTCAGCGTTTTTAGGGCGATATCTCTTTGGATGGGGAGGTTTCCCCCGGAGTACCCCCCAGCCAAGACCGGGTCATCTCCAAAAGGCTTTCTTGTCATGCTCTTCAAATCGGGTTGTTGAGTTGGTGACCCACAAGGCCATCTGTAGCTGCATCTCTTCCGCAAGCTTCGGAGATGGAAAAACGCCACCATATTGGAGGTCATCGAAAAGGCATCCGAGATAAACCCCCTATAGGATCAGTGTATATAGTCTATTTCACCTATACATGGATACCATTTAAAAAATCAACCATTCATGTTACAGTACAGGTAAAAATTTGCAAATTGCCATGGATCCTGTGGGGTAAATAGGCTGATGTGAAATCACCCCATGTTACCTGTTAACATACACTTACAACCCCGATTGAATCTCGAAAGTAACGATCGACTTGATCAGAACATGCGTAAGCAAACTGTTGGCTTACCCACAGCTTCAATCAAGTCAGTACCTCCATGTCCTAGATTGTCGATGACATTGGATGCCCCTTCTTTTCGTTCAGATCAATAATATACACAGCGAGAATCACCTACCACATACTCCTCAATAGGTATTATAAGGGTGAAATCTCTCAGGAACCTGTTGCCAATCTAAAATCATGGTTTCCGCATATGTCAGATCATGTCAGCATAATTTCTTATTAAGGTAAACTCGACGGGCCCCAACTTGTTCAGTCCAAAGTTTGGAGTGATATTTTAAATTTTCCTTCACCTGCATGTATACCCAGATATTCAACCTATGGAATATTTACCTAGATTTGGCGTAAGTTTATGGTAAATGTATAGGTAAAATATTCCAATCCTATCAAGGGATATGGGATATGATGATATGATTGTAACCTGCCCACGATTTGGTCGAAATCATCCCTTGCCCTATACTTATTAGAAAGGTCGCTTTTAAAGCTTCCTTCCCAACAGGGAGCCATATATGGATGTTTCCTTAAAAATAGGGGTACCCCAAAATGGATGGTTTATAATGGAAAACCCTATTAAGATGGATGATTTGGGGGGTACCCCTATTTTTTGGAAACACCCATACAGGTGATCGTAATCATCTGGGCAAAATATTAATCCCCTAAGTATCGTGGGATCTCAAAACTGGCGGTTTTGAGTTTGGAGATCCCAGAACCCTGCTATATATCCAAGAAATCTCCAACAGGACCCAGGTTTCACGGACCCCGAATCAACCTGAGTATCTAATAGATCAAAATCGCAACTTACTGAAAGGGGTGTGGTTGGGATTTGGGTCCCATTCCATTTTTTCATTGAAAATATAGGTTAAATTCATTGAAAGGTCCAATCGCTGATTCTTAGGGCTCCAAAAATTCCTAAAATTTGAAATTTGTTGACCAGTGGGCATCTTTGGGGGTGAACACTTTCAACTTCCAACCTCCAAGTTGAGGGAGGTCGCCGAATTCCCTTGGCCCCACTCCCATAGGATTCTCAATGGAACGAACTTGGTATATTTTTACCACTGAATTTGCTAGATAAAATCCAAGTATTTATCCATACAAAGTGGGCCCCAAAATCAGTTATAAGTAGGAGATCGTCCTAACTCCACTTATTTCGGGATGAGATAACATGTTATAATATCCAGATTGAAACCCATTTATATTTCGGCCTTATTTTGTGTTGTTTGACTCCACGTTTTTTTTTCGATCAGCTCAGGGTCCATCCATACCATTTCCCATAAATCCTGTAGGGTAGTGGAATGTAAAAAGGTGAATATTTTTATCCAACTTAACTAGCGATCTTTGGGATCACTTCCAGCCGGGTCCACCCAAACGTTTGTGTCCAAATCCATCTGGTTGGTGGTTTCAACCCATTTGGAAAATATTAGTCAAAATGGGACTCTTCCCCAGGTAGGGGTGAAAATAAAAAAATATTTGAAACCACCACCCAGCCATGTAGTTTTAGACTTTTAGACCATTTACAGGGATGAAATGACTCCACAGATCTGGGCTCCTCTGACTTTAAGGGTTCCGGTACTGCTCGCATCAATGGTTGCGAGCTGGAACGCCTCAGTGAGGGTGCCGTGAGGTGGCCCTGGATGTCGTTGGGGGTAGGGATTTTAAGGGAGGAATCCTTCAAACATCTCCAGGGCCAAATTGGAATACACCCCCGAAAACTAACATGTCCCCTGAAAAAGGGACTATTTCAATAGGAAATGCATCTACCAACGATCATTGTTCAGGGGATATGTTAGTGTTCAGGGGGGTAATATTTCACTCACCCCTAGATTTTTCGGTGAAATAGCCGGGGATTTCCCGAGACCTCAGCGGTTCCTTTTTGGGGTGTCAGATTCAAATTTGTTTCATGTTTCTTCTTTCTTGTAGGTATTCAAAAAAGGGAACCCACCAGTGTTTTGTTTAAAGGTTTCAACCAAAACCAACCCAACAAAAACACTTGTAAACCTTAGATCCACCCCTCCAACCCAGGATTCCAGTGGCAAATATGAAGGTTTGTATTCCCAATCCTAAAAAGGTACTGTCGTCATCCTGTGGTGTTTAGCATAGGTTTAGCATCCTGGAGCCGGGGGAACAGATCTAAAGATATATAGATTCCTGTTAGGTGATATGGGGTCTTTCCTTAAATGGTGGTACCCCCCAAAACACCCCAAAATGATCATCTTTAGTAGGAAAACCCATGGGTTTGTTGGGGAAACCCACCATTTTAGGAAACACCTATATGCTGGTTTCAGGGATTGCAAAAAATTCAATTCAACCTTAAAAAAAGACCATGTTTAACGTCAAATTATAGCGACCGAAAACACGACGTCACGAATCTTGGGAGGATTTTTGTTCCATGTTAAAATAATTGTCTCAGCCATTTACGACCCCTGAAACTAAACAGCAAACGCCCCTGAGAATAGGCCGAAACCCACAAGGAAGTCGCAGTATTCCAACCATCCATTTTCAGGTGCTAACTTAATTCCAGGGAGGGTAAGGGAAACAAAACCCACCCACAAGATGGAAAGAAAACAAACTGATTCAGAAGCCTCCAAAACCCATGACAAATCTGGAAGGCCGATTCCCAATATCCCACCTTGGGAAAAGGGACAGTTATTCAACTCAAAAGCATATCCCCTAGGGATCCAAAAAAACAAAAA
Organism: Breviolum minutum Mf 1.05b.01; assembly: GCA_000507305.1. Classification (NCBI taxonomy): domain Eukaryota; class Dinophyceae; order Suessiales; family Symbiodiniaceae; genus Breviolum; species Breviolum minutum. The sequence goes on from DF239237.1 coordinate 53,190, forward strand.
ACAAAAAACAACCCTGAATCTACGTTCCATTAGGCTGGTTGGTTAATAGGGATCAACTTTAACGGCTTGTTTTTTCTCCCCATATAAATTGGATAGGATGTCATCCCGGACATCAACAAAACCTCTTCAAGTTGAGCATTTCATAACCAACTCCACAAAACATGGAGGAATCCTTCCTCCCTTTTTGGCCACCAAAAAATCAGCGATTTTGCGGATGATCCAATCACCTTGGCCAAGTTTTAGTATTATTTTTTCTGATATTGTTTTTGTTTTGTTCCAATCTCGAATCTTTAATATATGACTTATACGCATACCTTTCACCAAATCCCTTTTCAAAATGAGAACGCCCATCGGTTTTTGTTGTGCCAAGGGACATCATCCGTCTACCTTTCAGAGATGCGAAACCAGCAAAAACTACAAACAAAATGGACCCACCAAAAGGTCTAAAACTATGGAGAATGAAGAAAGCTAAACTTGTTGGTGGTTTCAACCCATTTGAAAAATATTAGTAAAATCGGATCATCTCCCCAGGAGAGAGTGAAAATAAAAAACATTGAAACCACCAACTAGTAAATCTCTGATTCATGGGACTGGTAAATTTACCATTTACTTAATATACATTTGCTGCATTTGTTTGAAGGGTACCCGGATTTTTCCCTTGATATCATGGCCAATTGCCACTGGGGTTCTCAGCCACTTCAATAACTGTGGAATAACTGTGGAATACAACACTAATAGAATTACTGTATGTACCCTAAGAATCCTGACACCTATAACACCAGACCCTCCTAATGACACCCCTGGGGCCTCAAAACAGTTGGTTTTGACGCCCCATGACATCCCAAAAATTCTTAGGGTACATGTAAGCAAAGAAATTGAACTTTGACTCGGATTGATTGCGAGTCCACATTGTCTAAAAAAGAAAGGTTATACCGTAATACCCGAAATCCCAACCACCTAAGATGTATTAAAAAACTGTAAATAATCTACTACCAACCTCAACTGGTGAGTTGATCCCGGATTTCGAACGAACCATCAAACAGTATGGAGCTCATAAGGCTGGGGTTCATGGTACCTGTAACTCTCCAGAGATGACGGGCCAATAGGTCCGTATTTGCTCCTTGTGGAATGGTGTTTTCTGGAACAAATTTCATCTATCTTGGTGGTTGAGTTTCAACCCCATTTGAAAAATATACTCCTCAAATTTGGATCAGTTTCCCCAAGATTCGGGGTGAACATAAAAAAGACTTGAGTTGCCACCAACTCTCACTTAGCCAATGGACCCTGAAATAAAAGTCTGAACTTTATTTTCCCTAGTAAATATGTATTCCCAAAAGTTTAAAGTTTATAGCCACTGGCCAGGTAAGAACTAGTTCTGAACTGTCTTCATTTTGGAGACATTTTTATTTCTTTTTTAGGCCCGGCGAAATCGTAAAGAAAAAATTGAAGTCTCACCATGGGTTTTTTCCTGAACGAAATCAATACTTTCTGGCTCTAAATGGAGTAGAGATGCCCATTCTGAAAGTGCGGCGGATGTGAATTGAAACAGTGGTCATCTTTTGCCATTCATAGTATTCACCAACCTCAGTCGCTGCCATCATCATAAATGTCAAAGGCGAGTACGAATGCCATATCGTGTGAAGGCGATAAAAACCAGCTGCGCTGTAGTCCTTCTCGAGGTATGGCTGAACCTGGATGCACTTCCAAATGCGAACGTACCCCCTCTCGCTGCTGTAGTCACCAACGGTATTCGGCATGGATAGTGCCCAACATTTTGGTCATCTGGTCGGCCTCCGAGATGCCCTGTAGAATCCCATTCATGATCCCTTGTACATAGCTTGCGGGTGCCTTCTCCTCTTCACTTCGCTCCAGCTCCATCTGAGTGACAGATCGACATAGATTCAAGCATGGCATGACATAGGGGAAATTGGGAGGTAGATGATCTTGAAATGACTCCGAAGGACTGGGTGAGCAGGTTTCCATGGTTTCCAGGGAGATTCCAACCGTATCTCATTGGTTCCAGGATGGATTGGCCTGCCATTCACTGGTGAAGGAGGCGATGGGTCTTTCGTTTTTTGCGATGCCCATTCACCAGGTTTTTCACGCTACAAATAGAATGACCTTCAGCCATTACCCAATTTTTGTGTGCATGCTTCACGAGTCTTCATGTTTGCAAGATACAACCCGTAAGTTTCCCTCTCGAATTTGCAGCCAAGATGCACAAAGTTCGGGGCTCGGATAAGGGCTTGCACAAACCCGAAGAATTTCTACACAACCCCCCGCTTTCTGCGTGACAGTTGTGGCAGTCTAAACAGGTAACCCGGCTTAAGTTTTTAGATGTGTCGCAGTGCCGAAAGCTGTCGAAACAAACAAATATCTCAACTCTCATGTGTTTGGTTGCATCTTCACCATTGAAACATTGAACATATATAAATTGAAACACATGATGTTGGGATAACCCACCTCAAACAAACAAATTTACTGTACTGGAAAATTATCGAAATTGGCATAGCTTGAACCGAACCACTGCTATGGCAGCTACTGTGCGGAAAAAAAACTGTTGTGATATTTCAAAGGCATCCGAATGGCAACAACAACAACAACAACAACAACAAGGAGGTGTTTGAAGTTTGGAGTAATTGTAGCAACTATGGTTCTTTTTGAAAGAAATCCTCATACGGTATTTGGATCCCCCAGGGGGCAATGAAAAAACAAGAATTGACTAGTTGCATTTCCACCATTCCTAACACTAAAAATACAAAAACGGCAAGTGCACCTCTCCAAAAACAACGATGGCTGAGGCAAATGATTTGGATTCGATGCACTATCGAAACTTCTATGACATCTACATATAGTCTATGACATAGGGAATGCACGTCATGTGCATGAGGCTCCTTGCCTGTTCACGAGTCAGAAGATATTTCCCATACCATCCATGCATGCCTCATTTATAAACCTACATGAATGGTTGATTCTGATGGTAAATGTAGGTAAATGTAGGTAAATGTAGGTAAATATACCATACATGGATGCCATGGGTATGTATAATCAGATTCAGTTGAAATCGGTTTCTGACTATACCACCATGATGTATATCTAGTGGGAAGCGGCTGGAATCTGGAAGCAGTTTCTGACACATGTTTCAGAAATCGCTCAGAGCTAAAAAAAAAAAACACATCCAACTGTATATGCAATATGCAAAAAAACGGAGGGAAACCGCTTAAAACAAGGCGCTTGAACAAACAAACCGCTTCCAAAAAAAACTGTTTTTTTGTGTATACATATCGGTACACCCGGATCAAGTTTTCCCAGATCCTGGTGGTCCTTTTAGCCCCGTTGTTGGTTTGTTTGGGCCAACAAATTCATGAAGCCCCTGCACTGCCTTGCACCAGATTTTAGGATCATCAACAGTATCCTGTTGATGCTCAATGAATGGTATATGTACCTACATTTACCCCCTAAACTACCCAAATGTAGGTATATAAATAGATATAAATAGACAATACATTAAGTGTCTGGGTATGCGAGTGGTGTTTGGATACCCCAATCATTGACAATATGACTCGAGGGCTGTAGGTCTGTCAATATACCAGTTCCATGGATCCTAAGGGTTATACATCAACATTTCGGGGCAATCGATTTTTTAGTTAACCACCGTATAGGGGTGAAATAACCCCAGTAAAACCCATTTATTTTCGGCCATTTTAGTCGGGGCTACCCATGGTAAAACTCCATATATAACGATCGTAGGTTAGCCCACTCTGCAGGGTATCTTTACTACCAGTACCCCATACCATCCATGAAAGGTCTATTTCCTACATTTCCCATAAGACTCAAGCACATGTAGGAGTACATAGTGAAAAGTCTATACCCAAACAATCCATGTGTGTACATTTGGCTTATGTTTCTGGCAAATCTAGGTAAATATACCAGTCCCATGGATGGTATGGGGGGTACTGTTTGACTCTGACTTCAGTCTCAACAAGTCACCCTGAACCCCTGTCTCCGCTGTCTCGTTTCACCCCGCCTCTAAACGGTGTTCCTGATCCGACGGGTCGGTTGTCTGTTGGGTTTTTCCTTTCTGTTCGGGTGGGCTTTTTGAAATGATATGGACGAAAAAACTGCAGAATATCTTCTGAAGCACCAGGTTGGGGGTGCTTCAGAACTTCTAGATTTTTTGGTGTTTAATGATTTCTTTTTTTGGAGGGAGTGTGGAGCCCTTCAATTAGGAGTTGGTCCGGTGTTTGTTTTCTTTGAGAATTTGCGATGATCATGACCCATGTATAAACATCACAAAAACAGGTGGAAAAAACCTATCATCTTTCGTCCGCTTTTGGGTGATGTTTGAAACCACCCAAAAAGGAAGATATAGCAAACCCAGTTTTTTTTTCCAAGATGTGGGGAGGAAATCTTCTTATAATTTCTGAATCAACATGAACTGCCCTCTGGTAAACTACCATAGCCGGGTGGAATATGCCCATTTTTGATAAGAAATACATAGAAATACATCTTTAAAGGGTTCAGTTTCCAGCCGGCTATGTTAGTTTACCGGAGTGTTTGGCGGAGATTTTGGCGGGGAAATCTCTCACTCAACCCACCATTTGGGGTAACAACTTCCCGGCGGAAAGTCAACTGATACCTGGCATCGGTCACGCTTCGGGGTGAGCGGCGTTTTTTTTGTAAGAAATCCGGGGATCACCGGTTGATGTAGTAGATATTTCAGTTAAATCTCAATATATTTTAACGGTTTTTTAATACATCCCAGGTGGTTATAGCGGGATTTCAGAACCATCAGCAGTATCAATGGAACCCTGCATATCGAAAATGATGTGCAAAATTCTCTGTAGCTCTCAACTTGAGATAGGTTTGGGAGATTTCACACTGCTTACTATGCTGGGTGAAGATTTTTCTCTAGAAAAAACTATCTAATATCCCACCTCGTACTTCCCAGGAGGGTATCATCCCCCAAATTCTAGTGTTTATTCGACCCATACATCAAGATACAGAAAATCACGATCAGTCCCATGCGTCACCCATAAACTTCACGGTATAAAACACCGGGAGTTTGTCCAAAGAAATCATTCAATCAAGGTCCACCGGGAATGTCAAGAAAGGAGTTTCATTCAACAAAGCTTACCAGATTGTTCCGGTCGTGACCCTTTGGGAGTTTTATCCGTGACCTTCTTTTAAGGGTGACGTCCCATGATAGATTCCCTACAATTCCCCAACTGGGTGACGTCCCATGATAGATAGTACTGCAAACAAAATCCCAAGTTGTGATTATGTAATGATCCTGATCAATTTCAAAACAAAACAGATCCCATCATGGTAAAATAGAGAAATACATGAGCCACGAAAAAACCTTCTTACTTTCCATTACACTGGTTGCTTAATAAGGATCCTTATAATGGTTTATTGTAATCCCCATATAGCTGTGTAGTATAATCCCCTATATAGCCTAAACAACTAGGGTTTTTTCATTGCTCACACAAAAAAACACCTGGACCAGTTGATATGGTAAATATCCCATTATTTACAGGGTTTTAAATCCCAGGTGGCGCATGATTTCTCCATCAACAGCACCATACCATCTTTCCATACTGTCTGTCAGGGACATTCATCCTAGGAGTACCCTCGCCTTACCACCGAAACTGATGGAAATGCTGCCTGAACGTTTAGCAGAAACGCGCGAGTTCAACCGGCAAATGCAGGGAGGTCAAGAAGAGACTACAAGGTGGGCCGGAAACAAATGCGTTTCACTGCGGTGAAAAAACCTCTATACATGCAGTGACATAGAGTTATTTCACCTTACCTATAACGATTGTAGGGGCCTACCCTGAACAAAAACAAAAGCTTTGGAATGGGAAACTACTGGGCCCTGCCTATTCCCACATGTGTAACAAGTGGAGTCCGTAAATTTTTCAAAAAACAGGACCCAGTGTAAACGTGAAAAGCCGTGCCAAGAATCTATCCCAAAATGTTAAAAGGCTACCAAGCACACATACCAGGATTTGGAAAAATGAATGTTTGCCTGATTACGTCACGACGATAACATTCAGCAAAATATTGCAAACATTCATTGGGGTAATTCTTAAGAAAAGCTACCATGAGCCCCCAAAACCATGGAAAATAAAGGGTTTTAGCCACCTAAAAACCAGGTTATTTACCATAAACAGCCTCTAGACATGTAGGTTTTGGGAGCCCATGGTATATATAACACTGGTGGTTGAGCCACCAGGTTGGAAAACAAATATTTGAAACCACCACCTACTTAGCAACAAACATCTCGCAAACCCTTACTGATTTTAAAACTCCTACCCTGCACACAAACTATGGCTCCAATGACTAGGGAAGACATACAGTATATGGGATTATTACAGTTTGTCGAGAAAATGATACTACAACCGAAGGCTTAAGAAAGCCTGCTACACCCATAGGATCCATGGGTATATAGATATGTACTGCTGCACATGAGTGGGTAAACTTTTATATTATACGTTGCATACCTGGGCCTTCCAAAGGGTGCCAACTGGTTCCGTTTAAGGGTGTCAATTCATACCATTTGTTAGGGTTTCATTGGCACCCAAAGTGGAAGGTGCTGGTACATATCCCAGTCGCATGGATCCTCTGACAGGAATTTGCGCCACATCTTTGCCACCGGAAAAAAAAAAACTACCCTCCCTAAAACTAACAGTTCGCACCTGAAAATGGATGGTTGGAAGATGTATCCTTTTGGGTTTCGGCCTTCTGGCAGGTGCTATGTTAGTTTCAGTCAGTCTACACTTTCCCTGAAACCAACAGACAACAGTTTTGTGGACAAAATAGTGAAACCTTGAGAGATGAATTACTTTCCTTTTGGGACTTAAAAGGCCTATTTCTAGTTGGTTGCTAAAACCTATTTGAACACTATGCGCCGTCAAATTGGATCATCTCCAATTTGGATCGGGGTGAAACTAACAAATATTTGCGTTGCCACCACCTACTTGGAGGATCATCGTAGTAAGTACTTAGCAACCTCCATTTATCAGCCATTTAGGCTTACTAGGGTGTCCATGGAACTTAGTAACTAGATACTGTAGTAAGTTGGTTGATATCACCTACTTAGGAGACGATCTACTCATACAGGAGTGAACTAATCCATGTACAAACTACCAGCAGGACATCCCAGTAAATTTTTTGAATGTAGAAATGTATATCTCCCTCCATTTATCAGCCATGAAACAGGCGTTTGGAAGGGGTCCCATAACCCCAGGAATTGGGACAAAACCTTTAGCTGATTTCGATTCTCCTGTCTCGCCCGAGTATCCATCCCATGAAGTGCCGCTGCCCCCGACCTTCCGCCGTGAGACTCCGCCGGACATGAGACTCCGCCAGCAAGCGCAAGACGGCCTGGAAGTGGATGGATCCGAAGCGCAACAAGGGCAGAATGCGTAGCTGGGAACTGGAAGATGTTACGAACAATCATTTGCAAATACAACATTTATTTGAACCAGGTGATTCAAAGTGACCCCTTTTGGGTGTTTTAAGTGACCTTTTTAGGGGTTCAATGTTTCACATCCTGTACTTTTGAAGGGTTGTTAGAATCCATTTACTAGGTACCATGGACATCCAAGTAGATACTCATGTTGTGCCGTTTGTTTTACATGTTTTTACTAGTCAAGCTTCCTATAGTTGAAACCCCAGCCATCAAAGACATAAAATGCTTGGTAAAACTTGTGAGTTTGTTGTTGTTGTTGTTGTTGTTGTTGTTGTTGTTGATGTTGATTTGAGCGAAGGACCATTTCTATCCTTTTCTCGATTACTTGGCCAACGGTTGAACAAAAATATACAAAAATACATAGGCCCTGGACCCTGCCTATTTCCACTGGTTGCATTGCGGGTTCGTGCAGGTTAAAAACCCAAAAATGAATCCCACAGGATCATGGACTGGTATATCTACCTACATGTACAGCAAAAATCAACCATTCATGTAGGTAAATGTACCATACATAGATCCTATCTGGGAAAAGATTATTTACCCACTCTGAAGCATGGTTTTGGCAAACCCAAAATTAAAAAATGTGATGTATCATGCAACCGCTTGGGATCCTGGCTGACCTTCTTTGAATGGTTTCATGGAACCTAAATAACCTATGCGTTTCGTTTTGGTGATGAAGGACACAGTTTCATCACTATCTGGTGATGAAGGACACAGTTTCATCATTATCTGGCAATATGACGATTGATGCCGAAAAGGGGCATAGAAAGGTGAATTTAAATTACGAAATTGCAACCCCCCAAAACTTAGCTGTGCATAGACAGGGTCATATTGTCATAGGATTATATACATCCCTTCATATGGGAAATGGTTGGGTAACCCTATAACCCTGTCTATACGCAGCTAAAACAAAGGCATGCTTCAAGAAACCATTCCTTCGGAAAACAAAAAAAACATCAAATCTATCCCCGAGCCGGCATCCCGAGCCGGCATCATCCACCCTTTCAGTGAGATTGGTTCCGCGGAACCTACATGACCTATGGATTGGACGCATTTCGGATGTTATATTTCAGACCCCTTCATCATACTGTAACAAAAATCGTTGGATTTGTAGGGTCCTAGATAGGTTTCGAATCTGGTTGCGAATCCAAAGCTAAGTGATCGGACACCCTGCTGCAACGTTGCCTTTCTCTTGGTGTCCACATTTTCCCGCGATTTCACGGCTCTGTTTTTTTGCAAAGCTTTCCACGTGAGCAACGGGGAAAGCCTAAAAGTCCCTAAAACTGGTAAAATGGTTGGTGCTTTTGTGAAAGAATTGAGGAACATGTCACAAAATTTCATACTAAATCAATTTGAACAACATGGGACTTTCGTTTCTTACCAAATAATCCTTTGTGTTTCAAATGCTTCAAAAAAAATCGCACCAGCCACATCTTGAATTCCACGTCGCACTATCTCTCATCAATGAGGCCTTCATTATCCTTTCAACGCCATTTCTATACGGCATCATCACCATCATCAGCCGATCCAATCTGGTCCCGACCATTTTCGGTTGGTTCCCTTGTAAGTCTTTGACAAGGTTGGTAAAATGACTAAGCTACGCTCCAACACTCGCTGTGTCAATTTAGGATATTCATAGCATTCCTGAGGCGGGCCAATGTGTCGAAGTGTCAATGGATTTGATTTTTTGTGCTAAAAAAACGTATGTTACGAGATTGACAACTAGTTGGTGGTTTCAACCCCTTTGAAAAATATTAGTCAAATTGGAAATCTTCCCCAAATAGGGGTGAAAATGAAAAATGTTTGAAACCACCACCTAGCAAGGATCCTAGGAATTCGAAGATTGTGTGTTTCCTTTAAAATTCAAGATTGACCCGTCTTTACACAAACATGGGGAAGAATCTCTTGGGAAAAATGGCGGACCAACGAATGATTGGTGGTTCTATATTTCACAAAATACAAAAACCACGTAGGTAGTCAGGGTCATTCGTTTTGCAGGAACTGCTCCCCATTGTCAAATATACTTGTAAAGTCAAGGTGTTTTTCCCTCTATGTATATTTTTCCATAACACAAATCTGCCTCTCTCTAGCTGGGAAAACAAAAGTGCACAAACACACACATTCAAGTGTGCATTTCATAAGACTTGTAGTTCAGGTCCACCCCATGATGTTGTTGAGAATTTGTTGAATGTGATTCTGCCACATTATTTTGTTCAGCGCGTTCACCAACAAACAAGTATTCCATTCAATGAAATCTTAGGAACTTCAATGACATCTATGCATCTTCTATGATACAGTATCTTTTTGTTTCTTTTGATGTTCTGGGCATGCTCCAACTAATTATACAAACGACAGGCCGATTCAGGATTCTACATGTTTGTGCTCAATCCCCTCAGTCTTCCAAAATCCTCCAGATTACCTTGCGAGGATCGGTGTTAAGATAAGATTGTTTCAACACACCTTTGGAACACACCCCGAGCAACCTTTACCAACAGGCAAAAACCAATGGATTCCTTTCATAGTTGGCGTTGCCGGGGGATTGCCGCTTAGGTGTGCGATATCAGGGTGTGTTGTAATTTTCTTGGAGACTAGGGTTCTTTAAGCCACTATTACCTGGACAAAGGGTAGATCCAAAACACACCCTTGATAGCATGACCATGATCAGCATAATCTTGAGACTAGGGTCACATGGTGGTTTCATAGTGATTTACCAATCCGTAAATCCGTAAAATATCACCTAACACACAAATCCAAGTAAGGGAAATCCCACAAAATTACCATTTTAGGTAGTTTACAGTTTAAAGTATCCCATTATTTACAAGGTTTTTTTTAAGAACCATCTCAGGTAAAATATCACCTAACAAAACAAGGGCCTTTTCAAAGGTTTACCACGCCCTCCATCTTTCCTTCCGCGCCGAGTGACGACCCAATCTTTCCTTCCGAGTTCTAACAAGTGATCGATACAAGTATCTGCGTAGTCATGGATTCCTTGGAAAGTCTGTTCTCCGTTCGGTTCAAAGGTCGGTAACAAAGATTAGCAATATACCTACATGAATGGAACTGGTATATTGACCTACATGAATGGTTGATTCTTATGGTTTTCATGTAGGTAAATGTACCATACATCTGGGCAATTGATTTTTGTTTGGCCATTTTGGGGCCCGGATTCCCTTACTATTCACCACCTCTGGGGGTTTTCCTACTCCGCGGGTAAAAGTCGCTATAAATTGCCTACAGAAACATCATGGCTAATCAACCAACCACCAGAAATAGCCTATGATCAGGGCTTATGAAAACCCATTGGTTTCCCTTAATAAGGCCAGCAGGCCGGCTATTAAACCCAGGAAGTTAGGATCAATGGTTAGGATCAATGGGTAGTTATAACCCCAATAATATACCCCATTTATAAGTATATAGGTGAAATAACCCATTGATTATTGATCCTAACCATAAAAAATCCTAACTTCCGTCCGGGACATCCAAATTATATAACGGTTTTTTTCTGATCCAGAACTCGTTCAACGGTGGATTTTTTCGCTGGAAAAAACCCGTGGGAAATCCACGGTGTCCAAGCTCTTCCGGTTGTGACCCAACTTTGGGTGCCTTATCTGAATCTAAGTGACCTTTTCAGGGAATTGAGTGACCTCCATTTTGGATTATCAAAAGATCTCGGAAGAAGATAGGTATATATACCATGGGAACTCAAAACCCTTCATTTTTAGGGTTATAGTTATGTCACCCATATATTGGAGGTGTTAAAACCTTCATTTTTCATTGGTTTTGGGGTCCAAGGGTATAGTATTATTTACCTACATTGACCATAAAAAGCCAATGTTGTGGGTAGATACACCTGGTGTCATGGATGATATGGGTGATGAAACCTGAAGTTTTTGGTTGCAAAAATCGGAGGGAGTGAATTGACAAACGAATCAAAGGCAGTCCAAGTCTACGCTTACACAAACAGAAAAAACAGATCGCTGTTAAAGACCTACCCTCCCTAAAACTAACGAATTGCACCTGAAAATAGACCTCTGGAAAAGGGGATTCCTATTGGAAACCACCATTCTCAGGTGCTATGCTAGTTTCAGGGGAGGGTACCTTGTAGGTATGAGGTATTTCCAAAGATAGATTGCAATCAAATCACAAAGAGGTACAACCAAAAACGCGCTTTCCTCCTGCCGCTCGTTTTTCCAATGGTTCGTTCAAACCATTTTTTGTGTCATGCCCAGGTGCCTAACGAATGCGCTTGAATTAGACGTTGCCTGAGCTGCTGAGAGACAACAATCCATCAATCCATGGATGAAATGTATATCCAAAGTCAATCAAGTCCATATGGGGGTTTCCAATAATAGGGGTGTTTCCCCCAAAATGGATGGTTTATAATGGAAAACCCTATTAAAATGGATGATTTGGGGGTACCAGTATATTCGGAAACATCCATATATCAAAAGGATTTGGTCATTCAACTCTCAATAGGAATCCTTATAAAGGGTACCTTTGAGGGAACCATCACATATCCTGGGAACCCAGGTCCACATATTCCCGGTACTTTTGAGTCGATGTTTTTCCGAACTTCCTCAGGTGGGATATGTGATCGTTCCCTGGAGGGTATAATTAAACCTCTTATGAATGGGAGTATATACCTATCGCGTACCATACCCATAGCATCCATGGGAATGGTATATTTCCCTATAATAAACCATAAACAATCAACCATTCATGGATCGGTAAATATACCAGCTCCATGGATGGTTTTAGACCCTATAGCTATAACAGGAGGATGTCGGTTCCTCTGAATATCTGAAAACGGAGGTCCTTAAGGATCCCGGCTATCCCACCCTAAGGATCCAGATCCCTCCCGAGAAGAGGGTTCCAATCCCATTCTTAGAATAGGAAAGTAGGGGTAATCCCTTTCGTGGGACATACCTGTATTCGGAGGGCCAAACAGTTAAACGTTCCCCGAGAAAAAAACGGCATCTTTTTGTGTCTTCTAGTGGTTCCACCTGGGACTTCTCGACCACTTGACAGAAAATTGCAACTGATAATCACGATTTCATTCAAAGGCTGCATTCGTGAGTGTGAAAGGGCTGTCATTTTCCCACTTAAATCAAGGAGTATATTGTCAAGGAGTTCCCCACCAGAACGAAAATGTCCCCTTCAAAAAAGAATGTTATTGAAAATCATCCCCGACCCTTCCGGAATCAGACTTCCATTTCCAAACAATCCATGTATGGCATATTTACCTACTAATTTATACTACATTCAGCATAAAAAATCATCCATTCACGTAGGTAAATACACCTACACTACATGGGTGTTTCCGTAAATGGTGGTACCCCCATTTCACACCTCAAAATGATCATTTTTAGTAGGAAAAACCCATGGGTTTGTTGGGGAAACCCACCATTTTAGGGTTCACCCCCACATGGATGATATGGGGTTCCAATCCAGGAAGATTTGAAGTTGATCTCTTCAGCGAGTTGAGTTGCATTGAAGGTGGCTGCTTCTTGATAAATTCATAGCATTCAATCTTCAAGCTGTCAATGCAATATTCATCACACCATCGGATGAGGAAATCCACCTGAGTCGTTGAGGTGACTTTGTTCAAATTTTCCGTTTTTGTTGGTTCAGTTTTGGTGGAAGGTACGGTACCCAAAGCTGTTTTGTTTGTTTGAGGATGCAAAAAGTATAGGGCTTTTTGGAGGGGGAAAGTCGTCGGAATACATCTGGAAATGGTGTTTTCGGGCGTTCCAAGGTGGATCAGTAAGATATTTTTGCTACCCCACCTGTTGTCAGAAGCTAAACCGAACAAAAATCCGACATGTAAATTCACATGATGGTCTCTAAACCTTGAACTGCTCCACCAAAGATTGTTTTTTTCAAGAATCAACTCCTTCAGAACACTAAAAATCTCAACTTGACTTGGATGCCCCAAACAGTTAGGATCAATGGTTAGTAAATTTTACTTGGGTTAATTTACCTACTTATAAATGAGTATATTGGGGTTATAACTCACTGATCCTAACCTTTACTAACTTCCTGGGACATTCCAGAACTTGGTGAATATAGTAGTGATTGGTAAAATTGTGGGATGACCTTGGTGAAAAAAAGAGGCCAAATGGATCCATGAGACGGGTAGATTTACCAACATGAGCAGTAATCAAAACCCACCAGTGACATTCCATAAAATCCTGATTGGTTAATAGGGATCCTTCTAATCAATCTTCTAATGGCTTCTTATAAGCCCTATATAAAGGGTAGGATTTCATCCCCTATATATAGCCCGATCTACCTTACCAACCGGAGTTTTGATCAACGCTTACATGAAAAACCATAAAAAGTCAACCAAATGTGGGAAATGTGCTTTGAATTGTATCTACCAGACATAGATCCGTCATGGAACCCATGAAAATCCACCTTTTTTGGGGGGGTCGGTTGAAGTTTCAAGCCGTATGCGGGGCTTCACGTTCCCACCTTTGCCACCAACTAATCTTGGGGTCCAAGAAGTTTATTCAAGGGGGTTGGTTGCAATGCCATGAGGGGGTGTGAACTTTAACTTTTTCAAAAAGTGAAGGCTATATGTATATAATCCATCCCCTCAAAGATTATAGAAAATTCTTCCGGATATACAGATATGAATCCCGAAACTATACGGATCCGAAGGTAGTACAGTATCACTTCCCAAAAAACCAAGCAACATTTTCCACGGAAATCGCTTCCTGTCGCCCTGTAACAGGGTGAAAAAATGCCATCAACGCTTGGAATTCATCAGGATCTTTTCCTCAAAGACGCTGAAAGACGGCCGCTTCAATAAATATCCCTCCCATCACCAGGTCATAGGTTTAGTTAGGGGAAATCCCGGATTCTTAGGGCATATCTGGAACCTTAGGGTATGGTTTAGTGAAACACAGGGAAACCTGAAAAAAAAACAGACAGGGAAATCACTACCTTTTATACATATTCTAGGATTAAATTGATATGTGTAAAGTCTGACCTGCTGTTGATGGAAGAAATCTTGCACCAGTTGATAAGTAGCTTGGCACTTTCCGGCCGCTTGTCCCACCGCGTAACAAGGGGTGAGTACGGTGAGTACATGGAAGGCCCAGCCCCCCTAACTGAGGCCAAAACCCCATGGCGCCTTCCCCCAAGAAATCACCGGCCTTCCCCCAAGCTCAAAGGGATGCCCGGCCCCGTAGATTTCCAGGAAATATAAACTGGCAATTGCTTAACCCCCACCTAGTTGCGCAAAATTTGCTTAGTAGGGAAAACTATGGCCATCTTTTTGCGCATTTGCTGATCATTAAGCACCACCATGGGAACTCACAACCTTCATTTTTAGGGGTAAGTTACCCATATATTGTGGGTGTAAAACCTTCCTTTTTCAATGGGTTTTGGGGTTCCAAGGGCAGCCAGTAGCATCCGTCAACTTCTCAACTTGGACGGTCGATTTAGATCCAAGTTTCCAGGCAACTTGATTTGCTTCGTGGACTTCTCTGACATGTCTTGTGTCAACATCCTGACGGTCGATTCGGTTTTCTTTTATCTCCGAAAAATGATGGAAAAAAACTTGTGTGGCCCGAAATTACATCAGCGATTCCTGACATTTTTTGGGTGTTTGGTACCCAAACAATCCATGTATATAGTATATGGTAAATGTAGGTAAATAGACTATACACGGATGCCGTGGGTATGATTTTGTGGCTCGTCGACTCGAACCTCACAGTCGGTATGTCCATCACATGCACCGTTTGGGTGTGAAAGATGCTTCAACCCCAATGAAATTGAAAAATCATAGATGTCTAGTTGACACCTTAGCCTTTTTGGACCAGAAGTTCAAACTTCATTTTTCCTATACTAGTACGTATATGAAATATGACTAATAGCGTAAAAATTAGGCAGAAAAAGCATGCTTGGCTGAGTGAAATGGGCTGGAGATCCAATCCACAGTTTCATTAGCAATGCTTGTTGAAAGAAACCTAGCCTACCTTTCCGGCCTACTTTGCCCAAAGGACATATTGGGTGAATATGAAATTCCAAAAAAAACAACACATATATTATTCAAAATACATTGTGCCATACACAGGAATTATCACGGGCTTCTTGTATGTAAACTCCACGGATTTTCAAACACTTGGACTCCGCTGAGTGAGAAACAAAACACAGCACAAATGAAAAACATATCTAAATTCTTCAGCAATTTCTTCAGTTTTAGTTGCGTTCCACAAAGAAAACGTGGCATCTTTATGACCAACCGTACAGATCAATGTTGACATCCATTGAAACCTTTTTTCTTCGGAGGGAAACTAACGTCGTTTGCTAGGAAGATGTTTCACTAAGAATCTAGGCCATGTTTTTTCAAGATGACCCTTTTGGGTGTTTTATCCGTGACCTTTTCAGGGGTGTTTTTAAGTGACCTCAACTTGGCTCGGAAGAAACTGGGATATGTCATATCAGCAAAAAGAATTACACCCTGGAAGATTAACATGGAACATATAAATCACCCATGAAAAGAGAGGAAAATGATCTTCCAAACCTCTATGATTATCTAGTTGGTGGTTTCAACCCATTTGAAAAATATTAGTCAAATGAGATCATTTCCCCAAGTAAGGGTGAAAATAAAAAATATTTGAAACCACCACCTAGTCTATGATTATGTTCCAGCCGTTAATCTTCCAGGGTGACCCCACCGATCAAATTGTTTAAGCCTCTGAGGATGAGATTTGATCGTTTTTTCTTTTCCTCAATCCAGTTTCCAAGTCGACAGGAATCAATGAAATACATGACGCCCAACCTAAACACTGCCATGATGGTTTTCTTTTTTTTGCGGTGAAAAAAAATCAAACCTCAAATTTTAAGATCAAATTCTAATATCCATAGATTTTTTTTGGCATCAAGTTTTTCATCCCCCCCTCAAAAGGGGCTAAATGATCCACTGTAGGAATGGGTTGAGGATTCTTGCAGATTAAAAAGGTGACTTTCCTTTTCTATGAGGAATGTTAACATACCTGTGGATGGTGGAGTTGTTTTTAAACTGAGTCAACTCAACAAGAGGATTTTGAAACAAACCAACTGGAATGATAACCCCAATATATGGCGATATAAATGGGTAAATGGGGTGATTTCACCCCTATAGCCTATATATGGAGTTAAAACCTAACTTATAACTGGCAGGGAACGCCAAAAGGCCAAAAACACGTGAGTTCCACGAAAAAAATCCGAACCTGTTTTCCATTATACTGGTTGGTTGCTAGGGATCCTTATGATGGTTTCGTATAACCCACAAATAACTGGGAAATATATGAAATATAATCCCCTATATACCCTAAACAACCGAGTTTTTTTCATTGCTCACGTGCCCCCAACCCAAAAAAAAGTTGAAACACTACGCCCAGCATCCTCTGAAACACGGGTGATGCCAACATCAGAAGCAGTGAATAGGCTTGAATTTCTCGACTCTCTCCATTGGTACCATCGAAAACGACGGAAACGTCCTGCTTTTAATCAACAAACATACAAACAAAGAGCTAAAACTGGCAATTGGATGAGCACGTCGTTTCATGGAACCATCAGACAGTTGTTGTTCCAAATACGGAGGTCCCAAAACAACTGTCTGGAGTCTCTGTTTTAGGCTATGCAAGAAGCAAAAACAAACAAACCTTCTTCTTGTTGTTGTCGTTGTCGTTGTGGTTGTTGTTGTTGTTGTTGTTGTGGTTGTTGTTGTTGTTGTGGTTGTTGTTGTTGTTGTTGTTGTTGTTGTTGTTGCTGTTGGTGGTGGTGGTGGTGGTGGTGGTGGTGGTGGTGGTGCTGGTGGTGGTGGTGGTGGTGGTGGTTATTGCTGGCGTGATGGTGATGTTTTTCCCCTTGTTTTTTTTGGGTGGAGAATGTCGGTCTGACATTTTACCAAATGATGAAGGCCAGGTATCCAACAAGAACCAGGGGTTATTGGCCATTGAAAATTTATATCTTCCATGAGCCCCCAAAAGCATGAAACATAAAGAGATTTTGGACACCATAAAAACCTCTAAACATGTAGTTTTTTGGGGCCCATGGTTGTTGATAGTCTTGGATTTGCTTGTTTGATGCTTGGAAAAAGTTGCAAGCATATTCTCCTAAATGGTGGTGAAAGATGGTGATGTACCATGGTATAAAGTAGAAACTCATCTTTAAAATCCAAGTAGCTGGAGGTAATTACATACATACTAGTTGGTGGTTTCAACCCCTTTCAAAAAAATATACGTCAAAATGGGAGATCCGGCGGTGAACATAAAAAATAATTGAAACCACCAACCAGTATAGATCAGAGTGCAAAACACCCCCACCTCCAGCGAAACCTGCCAAAGGTTCACCCCTAAAAACCCGTCCGTCCTCCATGGTCAGTGATGGGCGGACAACGGACCGACCAAAAAAAAAATCTTCGGCAAAGCCAAATTGCTGTGAGTCAAGCATCAGGTGAATCATCCTTCGCTAAGGAACTACCCCATACCATCCATGTATGGTATATTTACCTACATTTGGTTGATTTTTATGGTATATGTAGGTCAATATACCATACATGGATCCTATGGGTATAGGGAAAAAAGGGATGATACATGCACCACATTGGGACTTAGGAATTCTCGGAGTCCTTTTTGTTACTGTTAGATCAAGCATTCGGAAGGCAATTTATATGAAATACGATAATTTCACCCCGAAAAACACCTCGCATTGATCTTGCAAAAGACCAACTGCAGATGAGTTTGCTGACCAGCGTGGTCCCAAAACCCCCATCAAAAAATGTGTTCTTGTTGACTTCGGTTTGTTTTTGAGAGTCTAAAATGGTACGTTACACTCCCTGAAACTAACATAGCAACTGAAAATAGGCCATCCCAAAACGAAACGAGAATTCCAACCATTTATACTTCGTTTCAGGGAGGGTACTTTTTTGCAAGGTGATATAGATATGTGAAAATCTGAATTTCCCATGAACCGTTAAAAATTGGGCGATTTCATCATCCCATAACTAAACCAAGGAAAGTTGTTAACCTCAAAAAAAAGTGTGCCAAACAAAAAAACATGTGCTTTTCCCACTTAAAGTGCCATGCCAGAAAGTCTAAAACCCTCAAAAGCAACAAAAAAACATCCCACATGTGCATAGTGGGAAGGTTTATTTTTCGCAAGGGTGTATGTAACCCTCATTTACTTTCGAGGAGATCCCATCAACAAAATCTATTTCCAAACAGCTCAAATGTGAGGAAATCCTTGCCATGCAAAACCACCAAGTCTTCAGAAAAATTGCGATGAAACTCACTCCCTTCGGAATGGCTTATTCCTTTGGTGAAAAAGGTGTCGTGAACCGAGGCCCCCTTTGGACTCATCCATATCACCATAGCATACTGCAAGAATAGGATACTGCAAGAATCACTTCTCAAAAAGCATGGTGACTTGAAAAGCATGAAATAAATGCCCCCCAAAAAAACTGGAAACTAAAGAACAGAAACTCGTGAATTTAGAAATCACACGAGCATATTCAACATATTGAACCACTTATCAGCTTGATGTTGTTTTTTAATCCCAGCAACCCACTAAAAAGCCATTAGAATCTCAAAATTCGCATCTAGACCAACAACTCGATGCGATTTAACCCTTCAATAACCCCTTAAAGCCTTCTATTTCCTGTTTTTTTTTTCGGTGGCATTGGGGGGTGGGTACCCTTAGATTCCCATGATTTGTACCAAAAATTCTGAAGCACCTTTCCTTGTTTTTTTTTGTGTCGTAGTTTACGACGACCACCACCCCGAAACGACACCTTCCAAAAGCCACAGGAAATTTGAGGATCTAACCTCGAAGACCCTCCAAGGGGTGCCAAATGGATGGGAGTTGGGGTGCTCATTAAGCAATCCCTTAGGGTTTTAAACACCACCTATTGGAGGGTGCTGGAAGAAACATGTGGGTTGAGTAAAATTAGAAGGATTTATACATATGGTATATTTGCCCAGAGTTACCAAAAGTCATGTAGGTAAGTATACCAGTCCCATTCCCATTCCTTTTCCATTAGAATCATTAGGTGATCTTTAGGTTCCATGTTAAATTTCAGGGGTGTAATGACGATTACAATGGGTACAATTCAAATCTAAAACCACACTAAGACTCAAAGGGAGTTCATGGGTATTGAGGGACTAAAAATGTCGAGCAAATCACGTGGACTTACGTGGTAATTTCCGGTATCCATGTTAAATGACAGTGATGTAAAGTGATCTTTTAGTTGCATCATCGAGAACATCAAAGTAACCATCAAAAATGACATGGGACCTTACCAACGGACCCTAAGTTGCTAGAGCTATTAAATACTGAGGTTTAGGGGTCCGTTCAGTGAGTCCTGTTGGAGATTTCTTGGAAAGTAGGTGTTGTTTTAGTTTGCTTCATATCCAAACCGCAGTTTCAGATCCAAACCCAAGCTTTCAAAAAAAAACATGTATATACTCCACCCAGAGGATCTTTGGGCCTTAACACCTAGGGACTGGGCCTTGGTAGTGACGGTTTGGTCCTAAGTACTCTGTTTGCGAGGGCCCTGGGCTCTCATGATGTTTGGCTCGAGGGTCCCAGAAGGCCACTGGCCATTTCAAGGGATTCAAAAGTTTAGACTTAATTTAGAATAGATGAGATCAAGCTTCTTGCATTGGAAATCAGGATGGTCCATTTCTCTATATACTTCCCTCCTAGGTGCCTTTCAAAAAAGAAACTATTCAATGTTCAAGTTCCATTTTCAGCTGGAAGTGGGTCACCCCTGTTCTTTTCCCATGCGCATTCGTGCGATACTTCGCTTCGCTGTGGCTTCAACAGTATGCCGCGCCTGGCAACTTATGGAGGACTACCGGGTATTGGCCAAACCAGTGGGACTGAGGTGTTTTGGTCAGGGCTTGACGCAAATTCACCAACAAACACTTAAGCACATTGGGCTCGACAGGGATAGCTTAGGGGTTTGGCCATGGCGATCAGAGATGAAGACGTGATCAGCTGCTAGACTAAAATACCACGGATGTTTCTACATGTTTGAAGTGTGAGTGTAAAGTCCTTTAGTTGCAGTGCAACTGTACTTCTTTTTTCAATTGCCCTGGGTAAACATTAGGTGCCATCAAACTTTCCATGCCTGCGAAATCACTGCTGGAGTGTTCTACGACGGAGCCTCCAGCAAACACACTCTTCCCAGAGATCAATCCAACACGGGTTAGCTACGAGAATATGGTTGCTCACTTACCCCTGATACTTCGTCTCTTCGAGATCAGCCCTGAAGGTTTCTTGCCCCATGCATGGAATGATCATGCTGGAACCTTTACTTCTACACTGCATGGGCGAGATTTTTTTCAAACAGTAGTGTAGCATAGATTTGTAACTTATCTATGTGTTGAGGTATCGGCTTTGGTGATTTGGGGGACCACCATGGCCCAATGGCTGCACTTAAGTGGCCCAGGTGAGTTCACAGCGCAATATTTCTCGCATATCTTTTCTTTGATGGACAAGGAGGCTGAATTTAAACTGTCCCAGGCGAGGTTCATCAAAGATCGCAAGACATGGTACAATGGTGATTCTTATCAGCATCAGTATTTCAATGATTAGGTGCATTCCCATGTAGGGCATTTGTTTGAGACAGTGTAGCTATCATAGACATCAAAGATGGCTGTGTGTGGAAGAGTAACCGAGGAGTCATGTGCATTGTACAACGTGCTCAGCTATGCAAGAAGATATTGGAGAAGGTCTCTGAAACGTGCAAATGTTTCTGAAGTATCTTGACTAATTTCCTAATGTGTTGCATATTTAGCTTATATGAACTCAGTCTACGCATCACAGAAAACAAGATGCCATACACCACCAATCCCTTTGGCCAAGGTTGGAGCACAACTTCAGGCCGTGATGAGGCCAAATGCCCGTAAATCCCGGCCAACCTGCCAGAAAGGCTTCAAGAACAAGGTTGCACCTCAGGATGCTGGTGAACACCCTTGCATTCCAGAAACCCCTGGTCAGACCAAAGAGCTCTGGGAAATTTCTGATGAAGAATGTTACTTGACTTTTGTACTTGTTTCATTCTCACTGTTTGTGAGTATATAGCAAATTTGCAATGTTAGCAACATGAGTCTCATCATTATTTTTGATTTGATGTCATGCATGAATTATATCACGTAGATTGGAATTGAAAATCCCCATATACGGTTCAAAACTTGAGAACAACTATCTGGAATTGCTTGGCTTGCTCCTTTCCCAGCCCTTTGTAGCTTAGCTGTTGTGAGGCGAAGATGGAGATGATCGCATTAATCACGGTGACATCATTGAGAATGCGGCGAACTTTGAGGGGGGTTCTGAGCTACCTGCAAACGTGGGATTGGAAGACTCATCACCCCTACCTTTGCCTGATGTAGTTATTCTTGATGATGATGATGATTACATGGAAACCACTCAGCCTAATCATCTGGAAGAGATTGCTCAACAAATGCAAGCCTTACAGATTGAGGCCAACGTACCAAGTACCCCAAGGGATGAAACATGGGAAACACCTATGGAGCCACAACCTATGCTTCATCGTATGGTTGGACATGTTGTTATCGAAAGCGATGATGAAGAATGTGTTGATGACAAGGAGACCCATCATACAACCAAGGTGGGAAACAAGTTCTTGCGTTTATCCTAAACCCACCCCTCCATGAGTTTGTGCTTCCCTGCAGGCACAATCGCCAAACGAAGATATTGCCGCACAGGCCTTCCATTACGTCGTGACTACTTCTGAAGCAGGATAGACATTCGATCAAACAACAAAGTAAAAAATATATCCCGCATTGACTTAGAATTTTACTTTTCTCTGTTCCAGGTGCCTACTAGGGCAGGCTTATATGATTTATACATCATCGATGTTAACAAAGGTAACATCCCCTAAATATTTTTCTCCAATGCAGGCTGACCAACATCAAGAACATCAAGAAGAACCCGAACATCGTGAAGCTTGCGTCGAAACCGCTGAGGAGATACCGCTAAACAGGAGGGTGTGGTGTACAGACAATTCCGGGGCCCTTCAAACACCCTGGTTTGTTTGGAAGCTGGTGTTTTTCTAATTTCATTTTTTGGTATAAAACTAATTTCAAGCACCCAAGTTTTTCTTTTAGAAGATGGTGCTTTCAATGTTCCCCTCAAGACCAAAGCTATGTTTCTTGAAATGCCAAACAGGAAGGTATAAAGCTATTTTGGGCCCCTTCAAACTCCCAAGGGTGTTTGCATGATGTTGGTTTTCAATGTGCATATTTCATTTTAAGATATGAAATGCATTTAGGCAATGTTTATCAATATCAAACAAGGTCTTGATGACGACCTACCACCACATAGGAGAGTTTGAAGCCCATGTTTGTTTGGAAACTGGTGTTTTTGAATCGCACGATGGGCCCCGGTGGGCATAGTCTATAGTCTATATTTGTTCAACACTGCATGAAAAACCGTCCTTCCACCTTGGCCAAGAGACTATCCTTTGCCAGCGCAGGACAAACGACGAGTCTTCTTCTGGTGCCTCCCAAACGAAGGCGTGGTTTAAGGGTGGCCCAAATTGGAGTGGTGCAGTGCCCGCTGAAAATGCAATAGGTTCATCATACAAGTCACTGATGTGCATAGATTTCTGAACATAACCAGGAACTAAGAATTGTATTTTACAAACTTGCATGGTGATTGTTTGTTTACATACTTCTTTCAACCCCGTAGTTGTCAAAGCTCCAGATCCCACATACACACTGTACGTCAAGTTGGGTACGCATAGAATTGAACAAGTAACTGTGTGCACATACAGACTGGGTCATGTTGTGCCAGCCAGCTTGCAACTGTAAACCTTCTTTGCTACATAGACGGTGCAGGCTGAGCCCTACAAGTACCCTTTGCAAGAGCAGCCTGACTACTTTCCTGAGATCCAAGCTCAAGTTCAACGCATGGAGCCACCGGAATTTGCCACGCAGGGTGAGCCAGCGGGGAAGGTCCGGGGTCGCAAAAAACAAAAAGAACCTGCGAAACCGAAAGCGAAGGCCAAAGCACGCGCAGCCAAGAGCAAGGTCATTGCACAAGCCAAGGCTAAGATGAAAGGACCACTGAAACAACCCCCCACTCCCAAGCCAAAGCGGAAATCTAATACGCGACAAGCTGACAGATCCAATGCTGCAACCCCTGAACCAAAGCGTAGGAAACATTCGAAAGCCGGAGCAGCTCATGACGAATATGTTCCACCAGAACATGTGACATTGAACCATGTGTACTCGAGCGCATACCGCAAAGCATTAAGCCAGCACCCGGAAGATGTTGCATATGCCAAGTTGCAAGCCAAAGCGGCAACTGCTCTGTGGAGGGAGAAGGGTGTTGTGAATAGCCTGTGTGGGGTTTTCAAAGTGAAGCCCAGGGCAAGAAATGTCGACTAAGATTGCCCCTTGCAAAGTGTGTATGTTTTGTGATTTTGCATGGGTCTCTGGATTCTTGATATCATACTCTTATAAAACTTATAAACATTATGTTAAGTGATTTTATGCCAATCAAAACTGTTATCGCTCCCCTTTATATAGTTGTTTTGTGGTGAACATTGGGGCAAGAGACCCAACTTTCAAGATGAAAGATGAAATTGACTTTTAAATTAAACGTGTGTGGCTACACACATTCAGGTGCGATGGACCAAAAGAACGCAAACACCATGGTTCAACTGTCCTCACATACGTGGTTGAGTGAAGCATTGCGTACTGTTGTGTGTGGGTGTGTTTGTGCTGAAACATGTTACATGCGCAACATGCAAACCTAACCATCACCGCTGAAGTGCCTCCTGGATCCAAGCAAAGCTGACTGAAGTTAGTTGTCCTGTAGCTGCCCCGATGTCCAAGAGACTGTGCCTAGGCTCCTACCTAGCTATCATGCAGCATACTTATATAGCGACTATGTTGTAGTTTTACTGCATGTTTGTTTTTTTTATGCATCACCAAACCATTGTTTTTTGACATTTGTTTCTTTTCGGCCCCTAAGGAGCAAAGATGGTGATGATCAAGATTCTTTGGGGCAGAAACTTCCATGTACAATCCCACGAAGGATTCCCTTGGGACCTGTTCACCCAAGCGGCCTTCCCTATAGACTGTGGTTGATCATGTCAATATTGGCCGTTGTGACTAGACTGGAATCCATAATTCAAATATGTGTGTGACTAGACCTGTTTGTCTTCTTCGTGTCAGTTGTTGTCCTAGGCCTTCACTCACCAACCTGATCGCTATATGTGTGTGGATATGTTTGCGGGGAAAGCCAACATCTCAAAGGCATTTCAAGAACATGGTGGACTACCTGTACCCTCGACCTTTCCCGAGATGAAAAAGATGTGCCATGGCAACCAAGTTTTCTTCATACATACTGTTGATGGAAAAAAATCCTGCACTTCTTATGATACCCATTTTTTACAATTTCAAAACGTTTTCGGGCATCACAAGTGATGCATGATTTTTTCCATCAACCGTAGGTCCAACTGTTCCACCCCGCCACTTCCCTCATTGCCTAGGATATCCTGAGCCCGAAGGGGTTTTGCCGCCACATCCTCGCAGTGATGCAGCTCGCTGCTGGTGGACTTGTAAGTCTGGGGGTGCAATGCAGCTCATGGACAGTAATAAACAGACCCTTTTTAGCATATACCATGTTGAGTAGTTGGGGTTCCAGTTGTGGTATCTTCAGAGTTCTTGTGCATGTTATACTTCATTATAGTTGATTTTCTAAACTGCCGGGGGTAGAGTGGAAAGTTTGCTAAGGAGGGACGAGCAGGAGATCACGAGAATCTCCGTTAGGAGATGAGACCCTTGGTTTCACCATGATCTATAGGCCCTATAGTGTTTGTCATGCTAGGTCCATTGTAACCCATCATTCTTCTAAAGCATGGCAAACTCCAGCACCCCAATCTTTATTCTGTATCTAAGGAGGCACAGGAGCGTCTCCATGGCCAATATAATGGTTTCCCGTGTCGCCAACTAAGTTAAGCAAGATTCTTCGGTAAGCTAGGTCTCAAAATACATATACGTAAGTTCCTCGTCTCTGGTTGCTTTTTGCGACAGGTTGCTATGCAGCTTTAAGCCATCTATTGGCAGGGAGGGGTGTGGATGCTGGAGAACCCGCTGCAATCTTTGGTGGAACACTCAATCCATTGATAATGCAAAAATTCAGGATATCTAACAATTTTTGTTTTTCGTAGCGGGCACTCTGAGGTTTTCTTTGCCCCCAGGTTGGTGGAATGTGCTCAGAACATCCCCAGTTTTTTCACGAACACATGGCTGGGAATGTTCGGTGCTCCTACACAGAAGCCGGTCAAGCTTTGGTCCAACCACCCATGGGTTTTGCAAATGTACAGGCAGCTCTGACAGGGTTGGGGTTCTTGTTCCAGCAAACCATGTTGATGCAAAAATCCTGGTCCACTTAAAATGTCCCATAATCACTTTAACGGGGAAAACTGACATTTGGGGCATCCCAAGTGGACCAGTATTTTTGCATCATGGGCATGAAACATAACTGTGACCTCATGAATCCCTGACCCCACACATGTAGATTTATTGTTCGTCCCGATAAGAGCTAATACGATGTATGAAGGAAAATCCCATTAGCTAGCTATAGAAATCAAAATTGAGGGGGAGCCCCGCCAAACAAACGATCCGTGTGCAGGAGGTTGGATCGCTCTCTCTTCAAGAAATCGAACCTGACCGTACGGTATTGCAACAAAGCAGGGAAAACCAAATTCAAGGGATCGCAGTTCTTGAAGAGCAGCCAAAAATATCCAATGAAATTTGCTCGTGCAGTAACTTGCCATATGTATTAAATTCAACGAGATGTTGCCCTGGGTACTCAATGTTGTAAAGAGATTGTACGATCTTCGAAACATAGATATGTTTACAAAATGGATTTTACCACCTCTTGATCAGCCATTCCACACCTCACACCAATTGGTCTGGGCCTGTTTTCTTTGAATTGTGGTTAAACGTCTAATACACAAAAGGGGGTCCTCTTTTTGAAAATACAAGTTTGGGTATTGCTCGGTACTTTTAAAGGATGTGATGTGAACCATCTGGGAAATTGGATGGATGTCTGCAATTTTCACATACCATGAGTGAAAACCATCGGATACACAAATCTTAATGATGTTTGTTTGCTAACTGTTTGGCCCCAAACAAACCATGGTTGGAACCTTCAAGAGTGGTTTGGTGCATGAACATAATAAGATTAATAAAGCTTCAAGTCAAGATCGCAACTTAGGTGAGAGACAACTGGGAGAGCTTGGCTAAACCCACCCTTCCTCGTGAACGGCCATCGAATCCTTTGGTGAACCATGTCAATGATACTTGGGGGGATGCAAATTTGGATGAGGTACTTTTTTGGTTAGAGGATCGAATCCGGTCCCGAAGGGATTGTACCCTGGTCCTGTAGAATGCTTGTTGCAGCATTGTGCCAAGTAATCTTCAGCCTGGATGCGGCTGGGATGTGGCACCTAAATTCATAAATTAATGACATCCTGAGTTGAAAGGCTGTTGGGTTGATAAATCCTACAGGTGGGAAAAATAGCGGCTTCGCAGGGGACTTGCGAAGAGCACTTCACACTTGAATTGATTTCATTTCCCTTAAATCATTAGGGGTGCGGTTGGATGGTCATGAGTACATGAAACACACATGTTTGTTGTTGTGAGATGTGAGACATGGCCAACATGGTAGTCACCTGGGTGGTGTCAAGTGTCAAGTGGTGTATAGCTGTTTGATGCATGTTGGGAATTGTTACATCTTCTAACATAAAAATGAGCCCGTAAGTTGGCGTCGGTTAGCCTAGACTGGGTCCCTCAAACCAAAAGGTGTTTGACGTACCCCTACATATAAGATACCGTAAGATACCGTAAGATAAAATATGTGTATTTCATGTAGGTCCCGTAAGTTGGCGTCGGATAGCCTATACTGGGTCCCTCAAGCCAAAAGGTATGTGACGTACCCTTACATAAGATACCGTAAGATACCGTAAGATGGAATTTGCCATGTTTGCCTCATTTCTGAAGGTTCAGTGCCTGTCCAAAGGCGTTTCAGTGACTTCGGCAATAGCACCGGCAGGGGGGGTGAGAATCCTTGCCGTGATTTTTAGCCATGGCTAAGAGGGTAGCTCCTACGGAGCAGGACGTCAACATGATTTGGGATTCAGTATACGTAATTGTTCTTGCATGCACCCAACCAATACTAACCACAACCCCTAATGATTTCCATGCAGGATGTTTCGTTCACTCCATGCACAGCCTCTACAAAGAAAGCATTCTTTGATCGATTTCCAGGCGCTAAGCAGGTGTGGTACTATACAAAATGAGTGGTTCAAACGATTTCACTTATGTAGGCCCTATCCCAAAATTAAGATGATCTTGGGAAGGTGATCCAGACACCTTCGCCAGCTGATGGTCAGCACTCACCCGCTGTGGTGGAGGACATCTGTTTCATACAGTACACCACTGATTCAATCAAAATCTGATTTCCAATAACTTTAGTTTCATTGCAGCCCAACTCTTTCTACTCTAAGGGTATGGGTCCCAACCTCTAACTGTGTAGGATTCACAAGCACCAACCATTGCGGCATCTGACAGTCAGGCCGGGAAATCGGCTTGCACCTCCAGCTTGCCCCACAAACCTCAGACCACACCATGGTGCAGGTGTCTTCAGTGGTTTGGCCACACAATCTTGATTGCTCTCAGCGTGCAGATTCTCAGATGGAATTCAATGAGATACTTGGCTATGGGATGTAGTCAGGGACGTCTATAGCATATCTTTTACATACCACTTCAAAGTGTTTGATTTGATTTCATGGAACAGTTGTTTATGTTTGATGGCCAAACAAAGGTCTCTATCACCGCCTAGTGAAGCTGGCATCCCTACTCCCCAAAAAGCTACTGAAGTTGGTGGTGAACGCAGTTCCAGGAGTGTACAACCGGCACTGGTAAAATGCAAGGTTGAAAAACCTTGTGCAGTCAAAGGTGTTGGGAATGATGGACGGCTTCCTGCCACACCGCAGAGTTTGATGGTGTGTCCAAAGGTACCGTCTAATGTATGTCCTGTTCCTCCTGTTCCATCCCCAAAGCCAAAACCCTCACCACCTTTGGGCGATGTAGGAAAAACAATGGCAAAACCTCCAGCACCAGCGCCCCCACCTGTTCCCAAAGCGCACCCTTATGCTAGTGGGCCATGCAAGTCAGAGCTACTCACCATTAAGCCTACTTTGAGTCAACGGGCAGCAGCTTTGAGATGTTCTGCTCCAAAGCCTCCAAGGCCTTCAGTCAAGAGAGAATTGTTCGTATCTACACGCGATGCCCAAGATGTTACTCCAAAAAAAGTAGCTTCACCCATTGTACCGACACCGCCCACGGTCAAAGCAGCAGGTGCAGAAGCAATTCCAGCAAAGGCTTGTTCCCCATCACCACCTCCAAAACCAGCGCCACCTGTATCACCTGAGTCCTGTGTCCTTATGCCTCCTAGTGATGAGGAACGTTTGAGGTGTGAGAACATGATTCGTGATAGGTTAGCCAAAATGGATGAAGTCGAGACTTCAGCAGCACTTGAATCTGTTAAAGCACATGCTTTGTTTCAAGATTATGAGACCTACAGGAGAAAGGAATTTTTTGGGGTCGATGAACACATGGAGATTCCAGTGTTTGGGGAAGATGATGCTGATGAAGAGTTAGTTGCATGGGAAATGTGGCTTCTAGAACGCTCCTGGGCGAACGCCCCACACCAGCCAGAACCTGCTGAACCGTTTGAACCTGAAAGTGACCAGGTCGAAGCTACACTTGTTACAGGTGAAAGTGCTCAGGTCGAAGCTACCCCACCTGTTGCAGGACGTGCAGCGACACCATCGCCCAAGAACTCCCCACCGATGGAATGTTCCCGTGTTGCTTCAACCCCTCCTTTGACTGCCTCACCCCCAGCTAAGGCATCTGCAGTTGTGTTAGGTGATGGGACGATGAGAACCCCAGAGCCTACTCCTACTGTTCCTGTAACACCTAAAGGCATCTTGAAAAAGCACCAGTTTGAGATGACACCGCTTTCTGAACCAGCAAGTGGCCCAGAAAAACCCAAAGCTACCCCGCCCCAACCACCAGCAGCGGTACAGTTTCATGTTTCTGCTCCAGTTTCTTGGCTGTAGTTTTGAACTATATTGTATGAGTAGTAACCGTCCTGCATTCCTTTCATTGCTATAGAAAAAGTGTTTTGAACGATGTATTGGGTCAACACTCATGAGGCTTCAGCTGAAGTGAAATTCAATGGGTACAATGAACGTCAAGCTCACTATGCGCAAATGAGAAGGCTAGGTTTGTACATGCTTCCTTTATGGGTTAAACTCCTGATGATCATAGCCCCCTACCCTGACTAGGCAGCTGGACAACCCTGAAGCCTATGAAGTTCCAGAATCCATTGTCACTGCTTGGAAGTCTGCAGTGGCAAACCGATCTAGGACTGCAAAGAACGCAGTTTTTATGGCATTTTTAAAGAGTGGAAAGGATTGGGCCAGGCTACTTGGCCAACAACCTGATATATCATCAACAAGAAATTCTGAGTTCTTAACAGCTAGACTGAACACATGTAAAGTTTGATATATATTTGTCAAGGCTTAACAATCTTTAAGTTCCAGCCAGACCCCTGAACCCACACTGAGGCTCACAATCCGGCACACCAAGTCCCGCACAGACCGCACGACAGGTCAACGTCGATATGGTTTCAACCTCAACAACTGCCGATGTGGATTGTGAAATTCAAGGGGGGGGGTTCAATGGTCATTTGTCCTCAAAGGGTTGGGCCCTGGGTATCTAAAAACTTTTGCAATAGAATATCAGATTTTATAGGCGCAACCCTTTGAGAATTGCAGGCCATTTTTTAGATGTCCACTTTCGAAACATTATCCCAATAAGGATGGAAAACAAAGGCTCAACTCATGCAGCTCCATGGGGACGAGCAGGTTGTCAACACCATCATAGAAAGAAAGATGGCAAGTGGTGAGTTTAAGGAACATCCTGATGCCCCTGATGATCCTACTGCCACATTATACCACGTGATGGTAGAGCTAAGTAAGCTTGAAGAAGACCAATTCGAAGAGAGAATGGATCAAACATATGCGGCTGAAGTGCATGGTGAACAGGTGGGGGTACCTAGAAAACAGTTCTAGCTATTTGATAGATGTCCCAAACCCAAAAGCATCATAGTTTTGGGCTGGCGATATGTTTCATTTTGAGGTTTAGTCTGGGATTTGATGATGTTCATCCATAGTCTTCTTAATTCTTGCCAGGCTTTGGCATTGGCTGAGAACGACCACTTGCAGAACATGTCATCGGTTACCATGAGTGACCCTCGTAGGTTTCAGTTGAAGCAGGAGACAGTGGCTGCCCCTAGAGGACCTGCTTTGCCATCCAATCCTGCCTCTGCAGCAACGCCCAACACCGAAACACCCAACAAGCGGAAGAGAGGGGATAGTGTCAAGAAGACCGGGGGGGAAAACGGGGAGAAAAGGAATGGTGATGATGCTCCCAAACGTGCTAAGAAGAGCCTTGCACAATTTGAGTTTTTTAGCATATGTGTTTTCCTTGTTATGGGTCCGTACTTGTGATCCACTGTCCCTGTTTGAATTTTTTTTGTCCATATATGGCCTAATTCTCTTTTCCCAGGAATGTTATGCCTGAAGAACCCATTCCCAAAGCAGTTTGGGTGTTGGGCAAGATTCAATCTGACTTGCAGAGTGCCAAAATTTGGCCAGTTCGATTGTCCCACCTGAAGCACCAATCTGCCCTGAGTATCTCGATCGAATGTGTTGTTTGTGTGTAAGGATATGTAAATATTGTATGCAAATGATTCCCTTCCAAGAGAATGTGCACTCAAACAAATACATGATGCAGTTTTGACTTTTCTTTGGGACAACGCTCGCTTAGGCAAGAGCTTTGAAGGCCATGCTGATGAATTGGAGCGATCTTTCATGCAACTGACCCAGCTGACAATGAAGAAGGATATAATAGCCATACAATCATGCAAAATTGATGTCCCATTTACCGCTCTTGTCAATTAAAGGGATGAAACTACCCTAGCCCCCTCTTGTTTGCAGGACAACGTCGACCCTGACCACCTTGCCCAGCTTGAAGCAGCAACTACGTTGGCAATCCAAAGGATGACTCTCTATGGTGAGGATGCAACTGAAGCTACCCACTTGACTAAAACGTCCAGGCCAAAGGCCAACAAGGATTGGGGTGTTGGAAAAAACAATCATGACTTTCTTCAAAGCTGACTTGATCAATGCAATGTTTTGGGGTATGTACTTCCTTCTTCTTGAACAGGCTTGTGATTTTTTTTTCACTCATCTAAATTCCTTTGACATCATGAATTTTACTTTCCACACAATCAGCCCAACAATCACTGGGACCCCAAACTTGGGGCATGTGAAACCTGCAGGAGAAGACCACCAAATCCAACTGAGTGATGGATCAGTCACTGACGCTATGTTTTTGAAGGTTATGCCCCTTGCAGTGGCATTTCTGGGGTAGAAGCTGAAAGCTTTACTTAAAGTTTTCATGGCGACATTTGGGGAGGCAGTTGAAGTGCAACTGCGCTTGACATGCCAAATTTCATGCAACATACTAATCCGTGTGCGAGCTTTACATTGAAGCTTGTCTTGGCTTTGACATTTGGAGCTTAAATCAGCATGCGTGCTTTGAGTGAAAACGAAAATGCTCCATGTTTGAATGGATTTTTGTGTACGCGGGTGGGGATTCCTGACCTTGTTTCTCTGCACGTTCATCCGAAATGAGATTCTAAAATCATTATACGTGCAGGAGCTGCCCGGAAACGACAAATAGCTCTCAATGAGGACGGCTATACAAAAACAAAGTCAAGAAATTGATATATTCCTTTTGTTTTATTCCGATTCGACTGAGTACTGACCACCGTCCACCACCCCAGCCTTGTTCACATGGATTCCAGGAGCCAGCAAAGAAACGACCTTGCTCAATGCTTCCGCACCAACCGCCCTACATTGTTGATGCTCTTAGCAAAGCTACCCCAAAAAGATCGCAGGTTCCCGAGTTTGGTTCCTTGTTGGTGGAAAATTTTGCATCTGGAAAAGCAAGTGCTGTTAGAGAGCCTTAGCGAAAATCAACATATATTTTTGTTTGGCAGTTGCCCATTCTACGTATGTATCGCCTCTTGTTTTCTATTTTGAATTTGGGTGGTTTTCCAATTTGGAATTTGGGTGCAACTTTACATCCCCAATCCAAGGTTCAAAAAGAGGCAGCCTCTGCTGTTCGATGGTGTAAAACCAAGGGTGGTACTGTTGAGAAGGTTGATATGGTCAATCGAATTTCAATGCTGGGAACTGGAGGAGTTCATCCCTAAAACACAGAGCGAGACTTCCACACTATGTTGCAATCCTTTGCTCGTAGGTTTGGTGTTGGAATTGACTGTGTCAAGGCTAGAATGTACGACCATGCCCAAGCTGATGTAGTTTGGAAAGATATCCACGTAATACATCCTGATTCTATGGCTGCAGCTCTGTACCGGAAAGGTGAAGGGGTGTGGCGGAAAACAATGTTTGGGGGGAATGACGCAAATGCAGTAGCCGCATTTTGGAAACATGTTAGTGAAAAATGCTCATGGTTCCAAAACAACCCATGTTTTGGCTATTCTGCATTGGAGAAGTTGATCCCATTGTCTTTCTATGGGGATGATATTGCAGCTTGGAAGGGGACGGAAGCAGGGTCAATCACCATTATGGGTTGGACATCAGACCTAGCTTACGGAAATGGATCTTGGACAAGGTACTTCCCAATCGCTATCTATCCCGAATATTCAGCAACACCATGGACGTACAACGACATAATGGGTCATATTGTCCCACGTGTCAAGGATATGACTGACCCTGCAATGCTGCATGATTGGAGCGAACAGGGCTTTGCATTTGCTTTTTCAAGTCTGCAGGGGGATCTCAAATGGATCAAGAGCCAATACCATTTGCACAACTACCAAATGAACCAATTCTGTTCTTCTTGTGGGGCAGCGAAAAAACACGACAACATCAGTATGACATTGGCTGACTTTCGGGAGGATGCATCCCACTCCACAAGCCTTCCAGACCTCACCGACTTTCATTTGAATCGTGGCTTAGCTTTCTTAATTTCCTTTTCTTAATTTTAACAGTACGTGGATAATCAAGTACAGGCCATATATAAAATTCCATTGAGTCTAGATTTAGTTTCTTCTTATTTGAAGCTGAGGATCTGTGGTGTTTGACCTACCGGTTCCCATAGAGCGAGTGCTCCACGACTGTGCCCATTCACAATTGCTAGGTACGGGGAAAACTTTGAATGGCAGCGCAATCATTTTCTTATCTGAAGCTGGATTTTGGATGCCATTTCCCACTGAAGGAAAGTATGAAGACTCATTAGCTCTGGTTTTGAGAGCTGCCCACAAACACTTTTTGACATGGAAGAAGTTGAACAAATTGAAAACATCCCAGCCAAGATTCACACCATCAAGACTTTCCCGAAAAACGAGGGCTATGTATCCAGTCTTGTCATCAAAGGCTGTTGCTTCGAAAGTTGTGACATTTTGGGTTACTGAGTGCGCTATGTTGCATGCTGGAGAGCCTGGTGCTGATAATCTTGCAAAGATGGTGGCAACATGTTGTAGGGCCTACGCTTCAACCCTTCAGATTATGGACACCTCCCCCCTTCTGATGTCGCCTGATCAAGGTGAGAGCTACTACCAGAATTGCATGACTCACCTACAAACATACGCGGCACTACACAAATTGAGTAGAGATGCCAAGGGCAAGGAACAGAACAGGTGTATGTGGCTGCTCATCTGCAAACATCATCATTTTTACCATCATGCGAAGGCTACAAGGACCCAACGATTGAACCCACTAATGACACAGCTTTTGTGCGCTGAAGATTGGATTGGTCGAGTAGGCAGAATTGCAAGAGTGACCCATAGTGGGAATACAAGTTTGAGAACACTTGAAAGATACCTAGCGTTACTCCACATTGAGCTGGAAAAGGTTGCCTAGGGGCAAGTGCCTTCCTGCATGTTTCCGTTTGCTGGGTGTCCCTGCGTCAGTTGAAGCACCGTCTTGTGGATGAAATTCGTAACGTTGAAAAACAATGCTGCTGGGAGTTGGGTGTGACAGGATGTAAGGATGAAAGTAGCCCTAGATAACGAAATTTGATCACATAATTGAAACCATTTTGGGTGTCAAACTGCAACATCCTGACTTCATTGGGAAACCGGTTTCTTTTCTTCGAGCCTAAATACAAGGCCATGCCATATGACAATAAACCCTCAAATAGAGGGTCTTGCAGGACTCATGGAAAGTGATGTATCTCCAAGTCCCTCATACTATTTTTCTCGAGGGTCCCAATGATTTTGACGTACCAGCCCCTACCCCGAGCGTTTGGGCAGGATATCATAAACATCGCCATGTAATAAACTCACATCCAATGCCCTCCCTGAAACTAACAGCTTGCCCCTGAAAATAACAGCTTGCCCCTGAAAATAGCCCTTTCCAAACGGACATGTCATCTTCCAACCATCAATTTTCAGGTGTAAGTTGTTACCCTCTGGTAAACTAACATAGCAGGCTGGATTTTCAACATGTTGATGGTATTTACCAGGAAAAATTGGGATATTCCAGTGCTATGTTAGTTTAACAGGTTTCAGGGAGTTTTTTATGTTTTCCCTGGCCTCTCCCACACATTGCCGCAGGAGGTTTGAGTCGGCACTGGGCAATGCATGTAGGGAGCACATGCCTCCTGGTCAAGCCCATGGTCACGACACGTCTTGGATTTGAACGACGAACGTTGGCCTACGAATTTGGATGCGTTTTTTTTCTCGGGAAAATTTCTGTGGGTTTGATGGGATCCTAAACAATAACACGGTATCACTGCCGTATCGTAGATGTAGCGAACATACTGGAACAAATCAATATCAGTGAACTGGAAGGTCTGAATGTTCATTAGTTTCGGGGCAAATGTAGGTAAATACACCCGTTTGATTGAGTGTTTGGGCATGTGCATATGATATACTTATACGTACACGAGTGGTGTGAAAAAAAACTAAAAGGTTGCTCAACACCACCCCTTCCCATCTATTTGGCGTCCCTTGGAGGGTTCCGGAAAATACAGTGTGTGTGTGTGTGTCTAAATATATATTATAGAATATTATCTGTAATCATGTTATATGTTTTATATACAATATACTGTATATATCATAAACAATTGTTGTGCATATATTGATACACTTCATCTTGGAAGTGTCCAATGGTTTACAACCATCAATCAAACATTAAAAATCCACCTCCAGAATCACACCCACCGATTCAACCCCTCCAACCCGAAACCTTGGGAATTCCATGTTCTTTGAGATACGTCCAGGCATCATCCAAACGTCCGCCACCACAACCATTGTTGGTCAGATCACATTGTACCAAGAGTTCGGGAGCTAAAGACAGACCTTGTAAGTCCTGGAAAAAAAGATTCGCCCCCGCCCCGTGTTTTCTACAAACTCAAAAAAAATACATGGGAGTTATAGTTAAAAAATCCCTAGAAATGGCCTTATATGTATATTACTTTAAGTTTCTAAGTGGGGTTGTTTCAACACGATCATTGCTGTTATAACGGCAACCGGGCTCATCTTGGTGTTGCCACCATGCATGTCATCCCAGGGGGCCTCAGTGGTCATCCCTGGTCATCCCATCAATAGGCATGAAATCCTGATTGCTTCAGATTCTGGGATCCTTATTATAAGTGGCCTAAAAATCATCATAAAGATATAAATGCTCCATATAAAATTGAGTTCATACCCTACTTAATAATCACTAATTAATAATCCACCTATATAAGTTAAGATGATAGTAGTATCCCATATATATATATATATACAAACTAAACAACCAACGTTTTTGGCCACTGCTCGTTGTTTCCTCCCCAGGTCGTCCTGCAACGCCTTGGTCGCATCCTTCGTGGTCTGCGACAACTGCAACTGCGTGCCGCCGCCACCTTGCGTCGCTTGTGCCGCCGCCACGCAGAAACGATCCGTCATCACCTGACTGGATCGAAATGTCAAATGTGACCAACCACATGACCGAAATGTTGACCGAACAGTTCTTTTGAGGATATATCCCTAGGAATCCAGTCATATTCTCAGATGGTGAGCAAGGGGTGTATAATCACCTTCCTAGAAAGGTATTTAGGTTCCATTACCACTCTCAGAAGTTGATTGGATCCCTAGGGAAATGTGACCAACCACATGACCTTTGTTGACCTTCGTTATGTTGAGGATATATATGCTTGCAAGATACGTTGTTTTCCAAGTGTGAAGTAGCGGGGATTTTATAAAACAAGGAGGCTGGGTGTTTTTTTTCAAAACCCAAGTCAGCCGAAAATAGCCGCAAAGAAGCTGGTGTTTTTTATTGGTGTAACTCCCCATACATGCCTTATATTTAGTACCCATAGGAAACATGGAAAAGAGGTATTCTCACCTACGTTTAACATCCAAATCAACCATTCCCATGGTAAATATCATGTTTTTCATGGGATCCTATGGGTTACAGGTGGATCATGAAAAAAACACATTAAAATACATACAATATATATATAAATGATATATGTATATAATTATATCCGATACCATCCATGGGACTAGTATATTTACCTACAGTACATGAATGGTTGAATCTTATGGTAATAAATGTAGGGAAATAAACCATACATGGATGGTATGTATACATATATATATATATCCCCGAAAACCAACATGACAATGGAAACACAACCATTTGAAAGATGCATCTCCTATTAACAAATGGTGATTTTCCTTTGTTCAATGTTAGCTTTCGGGGTACATATTCTACTTGGTACAGTAATGTTTAACCATTGATCGTAACTTCCAAGTACTTTGGGATTCCAAAAACACCATGATGTCAGGAGTCACTCGACTGCTGAAGGTTGAGCTACCGTTGATGCTTCAGAATCTTTCCAACACCTGGGAATTATTCCAAAAGCTTCCCCAAAGGACCCCTTGTTGGTGCCCATGAACATAAATGAAGGTTTTATCACCCTACCAAATATGCATTTTACAACCACTAAAGATGAAGGTTGTGGGCAAATAATGGGATAAACTAAACTACCAACAGTCTCCCAATACTCGTGAGATCTTCCGAATCTCCCTGGAACAATTCTTGTGTCAGAATTTCTCCCCAAAGACCACCCTCCACTCCACTTTTTCTGCTGCACTTCTAGAAGCCGCAAAACTAAATGAAACGGCTTTAAATTGCGTTTTTTTCAACTTCATCCCCTAGGGAGCAACAAGAACAAACAAAAATCGTTGAAACCCACGTCAGTAGGTATGACTGGAATATCTAGGGGGAAACCCATGCCATTTAACAGGTCCAGGTGGCCGTAGCAGCTGCCATGGCCCAACAAGATCCACAACGTCCCTTGACAGTGGCGACGCTTTTTTTGTCCGAGTGTATAGTGGTATAAAGATAAATATATAGGTGTTTCCAAAAAAATATGGATACCCCAAAAATGGATGGTGAAAATAATGGAAAACCCTATTCAAATGGATGATTTGGGGGGAAAACCCACTATTTTCGGAAACATCCATATAAATATAGATATGTATATCATGTAGCTCAATTTCAAAATACTGTTGGAAGAAACCATGCACTGGTTGAGTAGACAATATAATCACACTTTAATAGGGGATTACATTTACAGCAAGCGTTTAGCCATCCCAGAATAATACAACATGTCTTCCATCAACCGTGTTTCACACTTTGAACAACATGTTTGCCTTGTTTTTAGAGGTACCCAATGATCCGGAAATTGTAAATTACGTTCAATTCCACCGTGTGTTTTTTTGAGACATTTGAGGGGCCTACACCCCCCAATGCCACCGTTATCCCGGAAAGAGCCGGCCTTATCAAGGGGGTTATTGATTTATGAACAAAACACCTGCTTGTCCGTTAATATTGAATAACCCCCTTGATAAGGCCCTAATATCAGGAAACAGCTTGTCCCTTAAGAAATGTCCCTTAAGAAATAGCCATACTAACCGTTATCCCCAGGAAATAACTTGTCCCTTTCGCCGAACCCCCTAAGGCCTTAGTAGTTCCGGGAGAAAATCACGGTGGCTGTCTGGGTAATATCGGATTTATCAACCAACCCCAAAACCCATCGAATCACGAAAGTGGAGCTCTGCAGGGGCCCCACTTCCAAGGATGTTTTTTGGAACATAGCCAAGGTTGGAAATTTACCAACCAATACAAACAGTGGAAAACCAAAATTTATCACAGCTGAAAAACAGTAGAAAAATGGTTGGATAAAACTGAAACCTATTTTTTTACTCACAACATGACAACACGTAAAAGAAAACAATAAACAATTGACTTAGACACTCTTTTGGGGGGGTTCATTGCCACCCTCTACTCATCTGTTTTTTTTGGGCAAACGCTGTTTTTTTTTCAACCACAAGAAAAACAACATCAAAAGATGCCGTAAATTCCAAAATTCCTCCCCAGCCATTGACTTCGTACAAGCTCACATTGGCACCTGGTTGCGAATGAGGCCGATGGAATTACACGTGGGCCATTCCTTCCGCGCATCAAACCTCTCCGGCAACGAGAGGTTTTTTTCCTCGTTGTTCTCGTTGTTCGCTCCCGAACGGCGGAGGAAACTGGGCCTCAAAGTCATTTTCATCATCAAGCCAGGGGGTTTTAGCCAATGGGTTGAGTGAGGAGGGCGTGCAATATAGTGCTGAAAGATTTAAACACACACAAGTGTGGCATGTATGTTCATGCAAGTTGGTCAAAATATGGTCAAAATGCATCTGTTTTTTTCACGAACTTTGGAAAGTTCAATCACTTCCAAGCTAAGCATAGGGAAAGTTTTCTCCATCCGAGTAAAAAAAAACACTTCCAATTAGATTTGTTTAAGGTGCTTGGAACAAGTTCCAAACATATTCTCCCAAATGGTGGTTGAATGGCGATCTACCATGGTAGAATCCGCAAAAACATACCTTAAGAACAAATCCAAGTAGAGACAACAAAGGTGCTAGGCAGTGATAGCAGAAATTCTCTCTAAGTACAGGAGATGTCTATCCAATCATGAGCTCTATATACACGTGAGTTCCAAGTTAATACAAATCTCGTTACAACCCCGAAAACAAACCCTGGAAATGGAGATTCCGACCTGGAACATCCATCATCTTTTAGGTTCCAAGTTCCAGGCCTTAGTCTTTTCAGGGGTGGAAAAAACCCCGAACACTCTCTTCTGCCAAAAAGGCAAAACGGCAAAACGGCAAAACAACATCAACTGCCCAAGCACCCAACTTGCTTTGCTATTACGAACACACCCAACATTTGCCCCACAAACCGAACAAAAACTGCCAACCACCCAACTTATTTTGTTATAATCCACACCCAACACCTGCCCCGATCAACAACCGCCAACAACAACAAAACACGACCGGCAAACAAGGCCTGGAAGAAGGTAGTGGCAATTTCAAAGGACCAATCTCTGTCCCTAAGGAAGACAAGATTTCCTTCACCTGACCCAAAAACAGGCCCGGTGGCTTGAAAGGTGATTTGTAGGTTCCAGCCTTAATCTTCCAGGGCATACTTGGAGTGCACATTTCTTATAGATTCAGGGAGGGCATACTTGGCGAAATCAAACGCGGGCTTGAAGCATTGAAGTGAAAAATGACTGTTTGGGCACAAAGGGGGTGGGAATTGGAGGGGGTCAATTCAAAGGGTAAGATAGTGATCTGGGCCATTTATAAGACCATTGTAACTCCATTTGGGTGTTTCCAAAAACTTTGGTACCCCCAAATCATCCATTTTAATACTGTAGGGTTTTCCATCATAAACCATCCATTTTGGGGTACCCCTATTTTTGGAAACACCCATTTCTAATTAAGCAATGTAGGGCATCGCACCTTGAGACCATCCCAAAAATCATAAGCACCAGCGTCCCAATGCCCCTCTGCTTCACCTCAGCAATGAAAACAAAGGCTCCCCGGAACCTTGTTTAGGGTATCTTATACATAAACCATGAGGGATTATACATGGGTATCTATGGTATATAGGGAATATAACTACCATTTAGGGTATATAATTATATAACTGGTTAGGTGGATTACTATCACACTACCCAGATATGTGGGGATTATTTCAAAAACCTTTTCCTAAGGCTCCCTATTAAACAAACCAGTATTTCATGGAAAGTTTCCGAGGTCTTTATTCGTGGCTTGAAACAAAACATGGCTCGGTTGTTGGTCCAACAAAATACATGATGGGATGCCGGGATCTTCTTTCAAGGTCAGAGTTTTGACGGGAATTTTGCGGGATTAACCGCTAAACCCCTCAACCTGGATTTTTGTTACTAAAATGTCAAGCCATTTTGTTGGAAAACAAAAATGTCTAAGTCTTCAAAAGTACTCAACTTGGGAGTGATGTCCATTTTGTTTTGCAACCTTGACCAGCTGCACATGATTTAGAATTGCTTAAGATGCTTGGAAAAAGTAAACAATATTCTCCCAAATGGTCGTTTAATGATGTTTAATGGTGATTTACCATTTAGAAAGTAAAGAATCACCTTAAACAAAACCAAGATGATAGTCAACTGTGTCAGACCTACGGAGTAGTTTCTCCATGTGTCTGGGCAAACTAATTAACTAATTTACCTTCTGGAAACTGACATAGTTGGCTAGAAATCCACCTTTGGAAATACATTTACTGATGGTGGAATTTTCATTGCTACGCCACAGTTTACTGGAGTATAAGGTCATTTTGGGCTTGGGGTGACATCGGCTGAGGTGTCACGACAATGTCAATTTGCCCAGATGTGACACTTCCAGTATTTCCAAGCTACGGTTGATGCGTTGTAAACGCTTCTCACCGTTCAGGTCTTCTTCCAACTCTTGCTCTCCAGTGCTTCCCTGAACGAAGAGGCAAAGATGGCAAGGTTTTTGGGAAACATCCCAGTGAATAATACCCTATCCCCTATAGGTATCCAGTTCAGCCCTTGTCAGAGACTGAGGTGTCCGGTGTCCAATAACCTTCTCAGCATGGCATGTTGATTCCATTACCACTCTCAGAAGGCGATTTGGATCCCACAAGGATAGATAACCAAATATTTAGATTTGCGAAACTTGGAGATCTTTTTGAAAAGGTATCGTGTAAAACTTGCTATGAATTCCCCAAACTGGTGATGGAATCCCATATCGAGAAAACACTAACAAACATGTTAAACAAAAAAAACAAATACCAACAAAAACAAGGTGACCTTGAGATTCTCATGATTTCAGGCACAAGGATGCTACAAGATACCAAGCATACCCAAGCTATGTTCAAAACAAAAATCAAAGAAGCAGTACATTCCCAACATCTTTGCCCACCTCAGTTTTAGATTTCAAAA
This sequence comes from Breviolum minutum Mf 1.05b.01, assembly GCA_000507305.1. Taxonomy (NCBI): domain Eukaryota; class Dinophyceae; order Suessiales; family Symbiodiniaceae; genus Breviolum; species Breviolum minutum. The sequence continues at coordinate 95,136 of DF239237.1, forward strand.
AAACGATTTTAAAAGGTACACCACCGAAGTTTCAAGTGATTGGAAGACGATGATCCTTTCCTACGTAGTTGGCTTTAGGCTAACTTTTCTATGGGGCAAACTCGCTGTTAAACTTCGGGGGGTAGTAGGACTCCAGGCCTCTCATCCTTGAGCACCTTCGAACGAGAACGTTTCCATTTTCTGCGAGTTTGGTCACTTCAAAAAAGGTTCCAAGTTTGACGGACGTTGTCCCTGGTAACCTTGTGGTGTCCAAAAAAAGATGTGGAGAAACATAGACATCTCTTGTATAGTCACCTCCTTTTTTCACAGGGGGGTCATTAAAAAATGTATGACCGACCCAAATTAACACATTTCTAAAAGTGCTACCACTCAAAGTTACAACTATATAAACAATAAATAACCACGGTATTTTTTCCTAGTTCATACTGACTGACACATACTGACACGATATATATATATATATGCCGTTTTTTGATCCCTCCTTACAAAAAAAATACAGTAATTTGATGTCCAAGTCCCACTGGTTGAATTCATGGCTAATCAGCCTATCCCCCGTCAAACGTACCCCCGCACCCCTCATCAACCTATCGGTTTAAATAAGGCCGGCTATTTCTGCTGGGGGGGTACCTTAGCGGAAAGGGTAGGGATTTTTCCCACGCCTGTGTCAAGTCTGCGCAGGCACCGCCCGCTACGCCCTCGGTGGCGTTCAAGGTCTGCAAAGGAGGCCTCTCTCACGTCACGAACGATGCGTTTTTTTTTCGGACCCGGCTTTGAAATGGCTTCCAGATTCTGGCATTTTTTTAGTGTTTAATGACATGTAATGTTTATCTGAATATACTATTATATACAAATAAACATATTTGTATTATAGACTATAGATGTAATTGTAATCACATACATCTAACTTGAGATTACAATTTATGATCATTAAATGTACTTAGAGAATTTGAATTTAGATTTGCTTGTTTGATGCTTGGTTCACGAACCCCTGGCCCTAAAAATCCCCCTTTGGATTTGGTAGATGGAATGTACCTCTCTCGGCGCCTTTTCGATGTGTGCAGCAGTTTCGTGGCTTTCTTCTGCTCGAAGATGGTCATGATCTTCTCTTCCTCCAGGTGGGTGAGCCCGGCCGAAAAATGTGTCCCACATGAAACCTGCCCTGGAAGTTTTTTTCAGCGGAGTTTTCGGCTAGTGGGTTTGGGGCCCGGTGGTTTGGATTTCTGGGATCATGCCCTTATGAAATTTGATTGTTATTTGGGGAGTACCCCGATTCGAATCCCAAACTACCAACCCAACGCACCAATTGACCACTAGTTGACTTTTACCATCCCCCCAAAAGAATCCATCCCTCAATATATCGGTTTACTGCAAAAAATAAGCCCGAAACTTTTACAGTGGCCAAAAACTATTATCCAGAGTTCTTTGAGACTTGTGGTTTTCCCAATTATCGCAATGGAAAATCCACGATTTTTGTAAATTTGTTTCTTATTGGCAAAAAAAAATAAATGATTTCCATATCCCATGCCCCCTATGTCTTCCTTAAAACCCTCCAAATACCCTTGAGGTGTTTTGAGCCCCTAAAGACCTTAGGTCCTTAGGTGTTTGGACTCCCAAATGCTAGAAGGCTCTGATGGGAGCTCAAGCGGATGAAACCGAAACTCCACAGCTTTTCAAACTGCTGCAGGAAATATCAAAACCCAAAGGATCCATGTAAGGCAGGTAGATTTACCTATAGATTTACCATAAAAATTAAGCCTTAAATGTATGTACCCTCTATTAAACTATCATGGCAATGGAAAATGGACCGACCTTGAAGATGTATTCCCTATTGAAAATGGGGATTTTCCATTGCCATGTTAGTTTACTGGAGTGAAAATACCATGGATCCTATGAGAAAGGAGGCTTTAATCCTTACTAATAAGGGTTTGCTGATGGTCAAAAATGGAGGGAGTGCACCTCAATCCTTTGTGCACCTGTTGACTACGACTGTTGATGGCAGACATTTCCTCCATGACGGATTTCAAACTTTCATCATTTTCATCCCCAAAATTGTAAACTCAAATTTGCAAACTGTGTAGTGGATTCCAAACTGTAAATACTCAAAATTGTAAACTCAAATTTTCTAGTCAACTGTGCTCTTTTACATCTTGTATGCATGTCCCCTGGAAGTCAACTTGCCCACGTTTTTCAAAAAAAATGCTGCTGAAACCTTTCGGAGGATGATCATGATCCAACTCTTACAAACAAACAAATGCTGATTCGTAAACCCAACCAAACCGGACTGGAAAAAATGGGTGGCGTCATTACTGGGACTTCCAGGGCGTCTTTTCTTTTCCATTTACCCTAAGAAACCGAGTCACTATCCTGAGATATCCTGAGGATGGGATTGGATCCCTTAAAAATACCACTCTCTAGGGAAGGGTGACAGGATTCTTAGGGTTACAGTTGTTCGATTCGATGTTTAGCCACATGAGGCACGAAAAAAATCTTCGGAAACCCACCAACAGCTTTCAATGGACATTCGCACCTCGTCTGCAGAAGTCCTGGCGCAAAGAAACTTCTGCCGGCAAACATCGAGGGTTCTTATCTTAGTAAACCTAGATTCACCAAGAATTTCGGGTACCTAAAATGGAGGTATAATGAAGCTTATTTCAGGCTATTTTGCGGGTGGGTTCCCTTACATAAGCCGTATCCATACAGCTGATATAGGTGAGTACTTCCATTTCAAGTACCTGAAATGTTTGGTGATAGATGGATACCCAACAGAACCTATATAAACGTAAACTTCCAAATCTCAACCTATTATGAAATCCTACTAGCTCCACCCTGAAACCGGTGGCACCAGCTACACATAATTAGTCCCTCCTGCTATTAGAAAGACTCACAAAATCATCCATGTGAAGATGTAGAATTCGACCAAAATGCATATTCACTCAAAGGTTGCTCCCCTACAAAATCAACTATTGTGTAACAATGGATTCGGTGAAGGTTAGTATTGGCCCCTTTTAAAAAAATGAATAGAATGCATAGATTGTTTATCCACTCTGTTACAGGGTGGAACATGGACCCAAATTACATACATTGAAAAAAATGACAAGTACTCATGAAGTGAATGAAATGAATGAAACTTCACGAAACTTGATACAAAAACATATAAAATGCGAATGGCCAATGAATATACCGGCAATACAGAAGGCAGGTACCTGGTATACGGCATATTCATATATAGGTATGTTCCAACATTGCAAGTACCAAATATGTATTATATATGTTACATACTAAATATATATATATATACATTTGTTTGGAGCAATATACCATGTTACCAAGTAAAACATATTCTCCCAAATCAAATGGTGGTTCAATGGTGATTTACCATAGTACAATCCGTAAAAAACATCACCTTAAACAAGTCCCAGTGAAGTGATGAAACTTCTATATCTATATTTCCAAGCACGTTAATTTTGAACCTCCCATTTTTTCAGTGCTGAAAAAACCCAAGTCAACAAAAACTTATCTCAAAGCATCCAAATACTTCCCGATCGCTCCAGTAACACTTTGCCCTGCCTGAAACTAACAGCCAAAGCCCCTGAAAATGAGCCGGGCCCCAATAGGAACGTAGTATTCCAACCATCCCATTTTTAGGGGCGAAAAATGTGAGTTTCAGGGAGGGTAACAGTTTAACATGCTCATTAGCTAAACCCAACAATATCAACAATATATAGCTCTTTAGCTCCAGAAATCCAACAAAAGATCTTGGATAGCGCAAAGATTCCAAAATCAACGTTTCCGCTCCTTGTCTCATTGCTCGTCTCATTGTCCTCTTGATGCACACGTTGATATGTCAAACGATACCTTAGGCTGCTTGAGAAGCCACTTTTCGAATTCATGGCAGCTGCATTTGACGAAGCAGGCTTATCACAATCCGCATACAACTGGGTAGTAAAATCGCCTACCCTAAGATTCCTGACCCCTCAAAAGTGGCTATCTTGAGGACCAAAGCAAAACATCCCTGCGTTTCATACAGGGTTCATTCACCCCTCTATAGGAGGGTCTCAATCGCTGATTCTTGGGGCATGAAATATAAGGTTGAGACTTGATGGCCTTAACAAGAAATGGTAATTACGAACAGGTTTAATGGTTAGCCATTGGCTGGCTGGTAGTAAACTCGCCCACCAAATGGAATAAAACATTCACCTTCACCTAGATTTTTTTTCTGAAATTTTCCAGGAATTTCCCATACTATTCACCACCATTTGGGGGGGGGCCCAACAAAAACTCGAAACTCGTGAAAACTCGCGATGCAACGACCAACGGGTCAACTGCTTCGACTAAGACACAACGACTCCGCCGATAACAAGTCGCCCTTCTCGGTGACACAAAATTGAAAGGCCGCTGTCATGGTGGCCACGCCGCCTGAAAGAAGCAGTTCAGTAACATAAGGAGAACATTTTTAGAAAAAAAACAGGGAAACATATATATGTTAGAGATGTCATGTATATAAAAAAAATATATACATAATATGTATAGAATATCATCAACTTTGATCGGGGAAAAGGCTTGAACCAAGGGATGCTAGATGATAGAGATGTTCAATTAGCTGAAAAAAATCGCTTTAGATTCAATGTATCATACAAAAATATACACATCAATAATCATCAATATCAATTAGATAGATCAGTGGATGTGTAATGCTATGTACATATTTTCACACACTATTACCAGCCTGAGGCTTTCCCCCCCCCCCGTAATACAAAAAAAAACAATCGCAACGGGAAAAAAAAAATCCACAAAAACCAACCATTTCACTACCCGCGGCCTTTCATCTGCTCGAGGTCCAACCGCTCCATCAAGGTTTTCACGTCGAGGTCCTGGGATTAATAAAACTTTCTTGGCTTTCCTACAACCATGAAAACTAACATGACATTGGAAAATCCCCATGTTCAATAGGAAATACATCTTCAAATGGTGGGGTTTCCCTTGACATGTTAGTTTTCGGGGGTGTATACTTGGATGTCCCGTTGGAAGTTAGGATCAATGGGTTGCAACCCCCACTGTACCCTATTTAATAGGTAGGTGAAATACCCCACTTACCATTTTATTTGATCTTAACTTCCATCGGGACATCCAAGTACTTCCTCAACCATATATGATATATTATATGGTATATTCACCCACTAATTTACAATAAAACTCATCCATTCATGTAGGTAAGTAGATCATGTATATGGTTTAGGATATTCTAGTTCTTTTCCAGTTTTTTCCAAAAGAGCTTTTTTGGGTAGGTAAAGTATATACATTCCCTCTCCCCAATAGGATTCATGGAACTGGTCCAGATATGATTTTACCTTTACATGAATGGATGATTTTTGATGGGATTAATGTAGGTGAATATACCTAGCCTTACCTGGCTGGATCCTATGGGATAATTCCCCTTAACCTGGATCCTGTGGGTAAATGTAGGTACATATACCATGGCACAGCATAGATTCTATGAGATGATTCCTCTACCCTGAATATTTGAGGCATTTGGGGGGGAAAACATTCCCTTACTATTCACCACATTTTGGGGGGTGATTCCCAGCGGGCGGGCTGCGATGTCATGTGCCCAGCTTCAAAAAATCGCCGTTACAGTATCTTTTTTCAATATATTTTACAATTGTGGGGAATCTGGAGAAACTACCTTTTGCCCAGCAACGGTAAACACCAGTAAACATGGAACCTGAAAATATCAACATGATGTCACACTCCCGAAAACTAACATGTCAATGGAAAATCACCAATTTCAATAGTACATTCATCTTTAAATGGTGGATGTTCCTCTTATTTTTCCGGGGAGTATATACCATGGATGTTGGGAACCAAAAGTATTACACCCCCAAAGTTTAACATAGCCCCTGAAAAATGGTGGTTGGAAGACGATCCTTTACCATTGGGAAGGTAACTTTTCAAGGGCGAACTGTTAAACTTCGGGAGGGTAAACATTGAAATGTCCCTATTGAAGGGTGTACAAACAAGCACCTATCAGGTGCTATGATTCATTGGACAAAAATCAGTTCAATGAACTCCCAATTTTTGGACCCCAAATGCGAGGAACCCATGTTCTAGGTCCATTTTTAGGAGGACCCAAACTTGACATGTTACAATTTTCGAATAACACCGGGGATTTTATCTATATATATATATATGTATGTAAATATATATATATATAATATATGTATGTATATATATGTATATATATATATATATCAGGGGTCAATTAAAAAATAATCAGGTTTAAAATGTATCCAAGATGCTCCATATGACGGGAATATCAATTCTACATTTCACCTGGTTCATGTGGTTATGTTTCACCTTTCATGTAGAGAAATTTTCATCCATACATGTAGCATCTGGGTGAATGGTTTCATGATCAAAATTCAGGAGTGTGACTACTATCTTTTGTTTTCAAAATAAGATAGAACCTCACACAAGTAGCCTCCAGGAAATTCACATATCCCACCTGGGGAAAAGGAAAATCATCTTCTAATATGCCTTATCAGGGGGATATGTTAATTCCCTGGAGGGTAGGCTTCAATCACAAACGCTACAGACCGCCGCGCCTCCAAAGCCGACGAAACCCACCAAAACGGCGATGCCGTTGGGATGCTGTTGGTCGCCGTCAAGGCCTCTCTGGATACCAGCAACGTCATCCCTACAAGGTGGGCCGGTACTACTAGTCTTAGGACTATCAGATTATCAGGTAAATGAATGGTTGAATTGTAAAACTCCCAAAACAAAAAACTAAGTTCAAGCAACGCTCGTTTTTTGTTGGCGTTTTCTCAATAAAGACTAGGATGTCCCAGGAAGTTAGCAAATGTTTTTTGTAATTAAATGGGTTTTAACCTACTTATAACAAGGGGTATAATGGGGCTACAGCTACCACTGATCATAGCCTTTGATCCCAGCACTTCCAAAACAGGACATCCAAGACGAGTCCAGGAGGCTTTTTTAGAATCCTAAAGCCCCGACAGCATCCGACACCCAGGCCCGACAGGTCAAGCCTGCAACATGATGCCCACAGGCATATGATGTGTCTGGTTAAGGCTCCATAGTTGACAAGAGAGGCCATCAGTGAGATTCTTCACACCTGAGGTCTTCAGAGGTCATGTCAGAGAGCAGTTTTGGGGATTGTGCTTTGCTGTGTTTTCTTCACACTGAAGAAGGTGTCTTGATTTGACCGAAAAGGGTGAATTCAAACAACCGAACAATTAAGATATAGATGGAACAAATCTGAGGAAAACAACAGGTCAAAATGCTAATCATTCTCTAGTGAATGTAATAAGAAAGCCGGAAACTAATCTTCGAGAATGCCATTCCCAACCGCTTCCAACCGGTCAATTGAGCAATGAACAAAACCCTAGCTGTTTAGGGTTTCTATACATATATAACTGGGTAATTTGTGGTATATTACAGGGAATGTAACTACTATTAAGGGTATACACTTGGGTGTTTTGGGGTATGTAGGGTATTTTGTATTACCCAACTAAAAATTGCAATTATAAGAAAAACACAGCGTGTTTTTTTCCCTTTGCCACTATGCGCCTTCGCTGGTGTTGGCCATAGCATAGAATTGTAAAGGAACCTGGAAAACATCACTCCTCAGCGTTGATGAGCTTCTGAAAAAGCGCAATCCATGAAAACCCCCGGTCAGATTGATGGAAATAGCTCAAAATTACCATAATTTGTACCTCAAAATGGAGTTATACCTTTTTTCCAAAACCAAAAAAAACTTCAAAATTACCATAATTTGTATCTTAAAAAGGAGTTATGTATACCTTTTCCAAAAAAACCCATCATATCTTGGCGTATCTAATTTTTAGATTTCCAGGGCATCCAGTCCAAAGTGTATCAGTGTTGCATCCACGAGATGTATTTGGGGGTTTCCTAAAATGGTGGGTTTCCCCAACAACCATTGGTTTTCCTACTAAAAATGATCATTTTGGGGTGTGAAATGGGGGTACCACTATTTGCGGAAACACCCATTTTTTTTGTGGAAAGTACAACATTCGATTGAATCCTGGACTGTTTGAACAAAAAACACCTGAAGATGAAGACGTGTTCATATATTTGTTCTATCTCGAAAAAAGGTGGAATCAATGTCATTGGCCTGGAACGCCACAACAAAAGGGACACCCAAATCATCGATTCTATTCCGTGGAGCATTGAAATGTTGGTCTGAGAATATGTTGGAGAAGTTCATACACAGTAACAATGGATAACACTAGTAGCCCATTTGCACTCAATGCACCTCCTGTCAAGATTCCAAAAAGTGACAACACTTTCCCATGGATCTCAGCCCTTTGGGGGAATTCTTCAACATCCGCCTGCAAGCTTAATGGGTGCTGAAGATGACAATGTTTTTTCAGGTTCCACTTGTGATGTTTCATCAGGGGAACATTCATCACAGACCCCAAGTGATGCCACAAGTATCATGCAAACACTTCAATCAATCAATTGGCAACATAACATAACATACTCTAAGTGTATTAGCTGTGAAGGTTTAACAATTTAATGATTGTAGATATTGTAGGTCCCCCACCTTTGGCAGTCTGCCGAGCAGTCCAAGCATCAACGCACCCATGAACAGCAAGTGATTCATCTCTTCCTCGTGTTGGTCAACAAGCTTGGAATTTGCGTGCTGAAAATTACCTGGAAAAAGTTCCAAACATATTCTCCCAAATGGTGCCCTACTTGTCCATTTGTGAGCAGGTCATAGCAGGTCCATTTACTAACTTCCTGGGACATCCAAGTAGGGATCCAATCACCTTCTGAGAATGGTTTCATGGAACCTAAATATATCCTAAATATTATGCGCTTCGGAGGCGATTATACACCCCTTGCTCATCATCTGAGGTTCGGTGTGCCAGGATCCTCTAGGGGTGGTTTTTCATGGTGATTTTCCATCCCATGGGATCCCAATCCGTTTTAAAAAACAAAATGACCCAACAAAAACCAATCCAAGCAAGGCAAATCTTAAAGGTTTCCATTCCGAACTGTGCAATCCTGAAAAACCTCAAACGCGGCTATGTTTAATGCGGGAAACTAGATGGGTAACAGGTAGCTTCAACCCAATTCTAAAACGAAACAAAAAAAACTTACGACGTTCCGTTAAACTGGTTGTTTGATAGGGATCCTTATAATGGTTTATAAAAAAATCCCCACTATACTTGGTATGTTTTTATCCCCGGCCCCTATACACACTAAACAATTGTCTTTTTTGCTCAATTGAAACATGTTTGGTCAAACATATGTTGTTTGTGAGTATATATAGATAAACCAAATCAAAACAAGAAAAACATCTACCCAAAAATTGCAAACCAGAAATATTTGAAACCACAAAAACCTACCTGTAATATTAATATGTATTACATGTTTTTCTCGGCACAAAAATGCTGGAAACCCAGCATAAAGAACTTTTGTTACCATTAATAGAAATTACTGTAGGTCTTTCCAACTAAAACTTCCCCCTTTAGCTACCCGAGACTGGGCAACCTTCATCTTGATCTGAACTCCTTGAACATTGCCTTCCCAATCTTCCCCAAAAAAATACACCACTTCTTTACCACAAAAACACATAGCATGAGCATTTCGCATCGAACCATGACATCAACAATATAAGAATCAACTAAAAAACTCATCAAAAACCCACCAGACAGCATCTAGGTGGTGGTTGAGCCAACCCATCCCCAAAAAAAATGAGTCAAATTGGATCATGAAACCCCAAGAACCTTGGGGTGAAAATACCAAAAAAAACTCATCAAAGTTGCCACCATCCAGTCCAAACACTCAACAAAAAAAACCCTTCTCCCCATGTTTTCCCTACCTTCGTCATCTTCTCTTCTGTCACACTGCTGTTGTCTTCATCCTCCTCCTCCCTTCGCTCCCTCGCTGGCGTGACCGTTTCGGGCGTCGGTCCCACCGGACTCGACGTGGGATTCCCAGCACCGAGATGAGCAGCTCGCAGCCGTTGGAGGTAAGTGAACGGAAAACCGCGAAGAGGTTTTCCAACCATCACACCATGGCTGGGGAAGAGGTCCTGACGTCTTGCAAACACGTGGCCCCCAGCCCGTTGGCGGATATGAATGGGGTATCTGTCCCTAAGGATCCAATCACCTTCTCAGATGGTGATTGGGATGTACAATCACCTCCTTAGAAAGGTATTTAGGTTCCATTACCATTCTCAGAAGGTGATTGGATCCCTAGGGTGTATATGGTAAAAGCTTTACCTACTGATTTATATAATGGTAAATTGGGTCGTTACCACAAAAACACGGGTTCACACAGTGGATCATGAAAATCATAATAGGCTTCCCGTGCACAAAAGTGAATAGATGATTTGGACTATTTACCCACTGTTAAAGAGTCCAAGCATGCCCCTAAACATAAACATCAACTACATGTGGTAAAATATCACCAGTCACATGGATGCTATGGGTGCTTGAAGTCTTGAAAACTGTGAGACACCAAGAAGACAACCAAAACATAACTGGAAAGTGCTCAACCCCAGTTGCTCATTTGCCCGTTACCATAATCATGGAAGTGGAAAATGGGTCCCTCCAATATTTGTTTCATTTCATGTAGGGTACTTTTCCAATGAACCATGATTATGGGAGAAAGAGTAGAAGGGAAGATGGCCATCTTTCCCTCATTTGCTCATCACTAAGCAGCAAAATATAGTGAGTCTACTTGGTGGTTTCAACCCGTCTGAAAAATATCAGTCAAATTGGAATTCTTCCCCCAAATAGTGGGGAAAATAAAAAAAATGAATCCACCAGCTAATGCTTTGATTTTTATTTACATGAAAAAAACACGCTCCCTAAAACTAACTTCCAATCGCACTTGAAACTTCCAATGGTTGGAAGATCAATTTCCTTTCGGGGGCCCTACTGTTGATGTTTCAGAAATTCTGCACCAACTGGGATGTATAAACCTTGTAAAAATAATGGGCCACAAACTACCAACCTCAACTGGTTGTTAACTGGATTTTTTCCGTCAACAGTTTGTCAGTTTCAAAGAGGCTACTTACCACCTCGGAATCCCAAAGACTTCAGGGGATAGGCAGGGATTTTTCCCCCCGGATCCCAACGTGGGAATTACCCCTATGGGAAATCCCCAAGTTAAGCCCTATATAGTCGGTATTTATGGGTTATAATCCCCAAGAATTCCTAGAGAACACAATAAATACCATGGGTACACTGTTAGGGGTACACCCAAGTGTCTCTTGAAGATTGCCAGTCCAATCCTTTCTATTTCCGCCGCGTTTTTGTCCAGGATGATGTCTGATTCATAAGTTGTATGCATCATTTTCAATCCTATAAACGGCATATACTTAATGCTGTTCTATTTTGCCTAGTAGATCTGGTAGAGACAGTGGGCCAAACACTCTCAAATGGTGTTTTTGTTGTTCAGAAGTACCGATCAAAGCAAGTAACGAAACAAAACTCGCATACTTTCCATTCAACTGTTTTTTTAATAGGGATCCTTATAATAATCCACACAAAACTGGGTAGTATAATCCCTTATGTACCCTCAACAACCAGGCATTTTGCATTGCTCAAGTATGCAATCCCAGCAACAAAAGTATAGCACACCCTCTCATCGAAGAAATGTTGGTGCTCATGCCTGTCATTGTGACAAAACAAATGATCGGATCAGTGGGCGTTTCACACCCTTACAACCCGGAAGACATGTTTTCTTTGTCCAAAATAGTGGTGCACATCCCCCACTCAACGCAAAAGATTGAAGGTTCTGAGGGAATACCTAAGATTTGCTATGATATGTTTGGTGCTCAGCCCCCACCTTGTTAGTCATTTGCTCGTCATTCAGTAGAAAACAATGGATATCCATAGCTCATTTGCTCATGACGAAGCACAGCCCAGGCGTATCTATATTGATTGTCGTTGTTTCTTTTACACTATGTATGTATGTATGTATGCTGTATTCAGTTGTAGTTCAAGCATCATCTACTTGTACAACCCTATCTCTTTATGTAATATATGTATATATATATATACATATATCCATATTTATATATATATATACATAGTTGGTATACAGTACGCCAAATATCACCAGAGAACATCAAATCCATACCTGCACCTTCTTTCCCATCAATCATCTCATCATCTCATCCAACCAACCGCTGCTCCGGCGCCTGGCATTGTTCTTCACATCCAGCAATGTACGATCCTTCACCTCACGCCACGAGACGTTGGAGTCTTTTGCTGCCGCGTCCTGCGGGTTGACTGCGGCAGGACGTTGGTGTTGGCAAACGTGGTGGTAGATGGGCACGTGCACTCAAACCACGCAAGATGTGTCCAGACACACATGGTCTTCTGACCATGTTCTTTATACACCTATATCAAAAGTCCACGGAAACAAACACAATGCAACTAATTTCTTTGCACCAATCAAATATATCATATATCAAAACTCCACGGAAACAAAAACAAAATGCAATTGTAACTTCTTTGCAAAATCTCTTCAACCATAATTGCCCACAAAGCGCTCTCCCCAACCAAAAACATGTGTTTGAACCTCGTCTCTTTCAATTTCAAATGAGCCACGAAAAAGTATAACCTCTTACTTTCCATTGTACGGGTTGTTTAATAGGGATCCTTACAATGGCTTATTATAATCCCCACGCAACTGGACAGTATATTCCGCTATGCTCATACCATCCATGTATGGTATATTGCCCTACATTTACAAAAAACAATCAACCACATGTAGGTAAATATACCAGTCCCATGCCATAGTATGGGATATAACCTAGCCCACCAGCCTCCCGAATGTTTCATAGCCACCCCCTTTCCGTTTTGCCGTTTTTTTTTGTCCTCCATGAGAATCATCAACTGCGATTCATCTGCGGTGACCTTCACCGAAAACCCCGCGTTTTCATCCTGCAAGACACCACTGAAGCCTTGGATTTGCGGACAAAGATGCGAAAAAGGAAAGGGTGTGACCCCACAACTCCAACCATCCAGGTTTTGTTAAAGGTGCGATTTATTAGATTCAAGGGAAAAAACAATATAGGGCAAATATATACCATGCATGAGTGGTATAAACGAATAAATTTCCCAATTACATCAATTACTATCATGGATTTATGTAGATAGTGGGAAGAAAATAAGAAAACATATTCCCAATTACAAATGGTCACCTTTTCAGCAGACAGTCGTCGTCGACTTCTTGGCGGGTTTTTTTGATGTTTTTTTGCATCTTTGAATCCACCCAGATTTGATTGAAACAGCCAGAAATTTGGCTTACTGGCCTTACTGGCTTAGATTTGCGACTGTTTAAGATGCTTGGAAGCATGCTCCCTTAAATGGTGAGTTTCATTCATAGTGCTGATTTACCATCATGGTAGAATTCGTAAAAAAATCACCTTTACCCATTTTTGTTTCATGGTTCCATGGTTTCATGGTGATTTTTCACGGTGTTGTTTTTTTCCATATTTCTTTTGGGTTTGCTTGGAACCACATCTTGTTCACTAACCAATCCGTACAACAAAAACACATCCAAGAAGCTCAGTTGCAAGGATGGTTTCGAAGGGAAACTCCTCAGGGCAGAGACCAGTTGTTTCCCCAACAACCCACGGATCCGTGCCAGTCCCATGGATCCCGTAATGGGAGTGTGCTTTCCAACAAAAACATGTATAGGTTGGATGTTCCATCCTTTATTATGCTTGGCTTTCCCATGAGATTAGTAAATTGTTAGTTAATGTGCTATTTCACCTACTTATATTGGGGTTATATAACTATCATGATCATTTCTTTGGATGTCCCAGCATCATGAATCATTATCATTTCATTGGATGTTCCGGGTGTTGGAAGTGGATGCATCAATGGTGATCGGATCAATGGGTTAGTTGCAACCTACTTATAAATGGGATATATTTGGGGTTGTACCCTCCCGAAGTTTAACATAGCCTCTTAAAAGTGACCTTCCCAATAGGAAAGTAGTCTTCCAACCATCATTTTTCAGGGGCTATGTTAAACTTCCAGGGGGTAACCCAGTGAGCCCAACCCCTTTTACCAGCACTTCCCGTAAAAAATCCACGTGGGGGATATTCGTAACCTTTTAAACAAAACAGATCCCAACGAAGTAACCTCCAAAACCCACTGTATTGCTTCTGTTTTGTTTTTTCCATTTTTTTTTCTAAACATGTGGGACCAACGGTTCCTTTCTGGAAAGCTATGCTCCATGTGTTCCCACCATGCCATGTACAATAAGTCTTGATGCTCAAGGGCCCAAGGGTCTTAAGGTTTAAAGGGCTGAGTGACCGAACATACACTGTAGCAATTGAGCACAGAAACCAAACCTTGTGACACTGCATTATACTGAATGGGTAGTAGGGATCCTTGTGCTGGTTTATAGAAAATTAGATCAAATTTAAGCAGCAAACAAGGTGCAAAGAGCTATTCAACTCTATTTATGCAGCATGTCTTTCTGATAATCATAACCAATGGCCATCCCCCGTGACGCTATCTTCCAATCACGTTAAACGCGGCAAAAAGATTCCCATGTCCAAAATCAATTTCAGATATTGTCAAAAAGTGCAAAAACATATGTGTTGGACAAATAAATCAAGTAATCAGTGCAGCAAAACCAAAGCCACATTCACTTCAATCCTCCTCTTCTATATTGGTTTTCAATGCCACGAAAACATTCCCACTTTAGATCCTCCCCAAAAAAAACAATACCTAGCAACTGCACCCCGGTTAGTGACAACGGTTCCATGGTGGGTGAAGTTGAGAAAATCTGCGTTATAGGACAAAGGCTCAAATTGCTTGAATTGTCATGTCGACTTTGACGAGTTCGCATCGCGCCTGCGAAAAAAAAAACTCCAACTGGCGGAGAAGGAAAACAACAAATCTTCGATGCGGGGATTTTGACAAACTTATAGGATCCGTACGATACAAAACATGAATGATACTCTTAGATGTGCTTGTTGGATGCTTGGAAAAAGTAAACAATATTCTCCCAAATGGTGGTCCAATGGTGATTTACCATGGTACAAAGTAAAAAAACACCTTAAACAAAACGAAATACTATATAGTTTTGTCCCTAGCTGTTTTTCCAAATGAACATTTTGTTTGTTTACCAGGATCCTCATCTTGAGTAGAAGTACGATATATCCAACCCACAGTCAATTCTAAAAAAAAATGTGTGTTTCAGTTCTCCATGCTGTAGTTGTATATCTAGCGACCAATTTACCTAGACTTCATGATGAACTTCAAGGATCAGGAACATATACAATCGTCCCATGGATGCCAGTTATGCGAAATGGTTGGTGACAAAAACATATCACAAACAAAATAAACAAAAAATCAGGCACCAGGTGATTCAAAGTGACCTTTTTGGGATGGTTAAGTGACCCTTTCAAGGGGTTAAGTGACCTCCAACTACCAACTAGGGGATGAAAAGGGCACGACTTGAATCACCAGGCAAGGCTACGTTAAATTGACATAAACTGACTAGTTGACCTTGAATCTGTCAGAAACGTGAATTCCATTGGGGGTTGGACAAACCTTCCTGGTCACATTCAAAATTTGCTTTCTTAATGCCTAGACAAAGTGGAAACATTTAGATTTGCTTGTTTGATGGTTGGAAAACGTACCAAGTATTCCCCAAACTGATATTTCTCTGGCGATTTATCATGGAAGAATCCGTACAACGTCACTTCAAACAAATCCAAAGAAGGCTGGTGATGAATCCCATGGTAAAAATTAAACACAAATTAATCACCAAACAAATAAACATCCAGGAAATAGAAACCACTTGTGCATCAGACTTGTGCATCAGAATCACCATGGTACCATGATTGTTTTGGTTCTGAAAAATCATACCCTGTGACCTTCAATGGAATTTTTCGAATGAAAGCTACAGGAAATCCCTCCATCCCCCTCAACCGCTTGGATAAGTTTCAATGGAATTCGATGGATGACACCCTAACAATCGTCAGGATCGTTTTGCAAGCGATGTTAACTTCAACTACTGACTGTTACTGGCAAGCGGGACCATCCAAAATAATACATAGGTGGTTATTATACAAAAGGATACAAAAGGCCTTGCTATGGGACAATGGCGGTTGAGAGTCTTTCATTGAACTTTCTGTCTTCCTGGTGGGGGTGCGCTTGGGTGGGGTAGGATTCCCCCCAAAATATCTCGAACAGATTTGTTTCAATCCAACTTGGATATGCTTGAAGCTTGAAACGGTACTAAAGAACAAGAACAACGACAACAACAATCTTCAAGAACACTCTCACCTGCTGTCCACAGCAAATCAACCCATGCCATCACGAAGATGCCATGATACGCATGGCTGAAACGCATGGCGCCCGATGCAAACGAAACAACGATAGTTGCTTGGGAACCGTTGTTTTTGAGCACTTGAATTGAATGTGGCTGCGTGATTGTTGGCGGACATTCTTCAACCATTGCTGAAAGGCGTCAATAGGAGTCCACCAAAACCTTAACCCTATACTTGAAAAAAATACAAACACCGATATACACTACATAAACACTACAACACCAACAAATGGCACGTGCATTTTTCAAGAAAACAACAACAAACATCAAACATGTTATTTTCTTTGTGTCCTCACTTTCACATGAAGAGCTGAAACCAAGTAATGCTTGGCAAGTGCTGCCCTCTGTTCATGATCTCTTTAGTTTATGCCCCCAATATTAAGATGCTCTTTGAATGTTGTGGTTTTGATCTTTTTTTGGGCGGCCTCGCAACAAAACATCTTTTCTGATCGGTTTCTCTCATTTCACCCATCCAGAGAAACCCTGAAGAAATAAAGGGAGACAGTTTTGTTGAGAAACATTTACACCCCTGAAGTTTAACATCAAAACTTTCTCAAAAATGCTGGGAGTGGAAGACGACAATCCAAACCTTCCTTCTTGGGTCCCTTTGTAGCTTTTCAGGGGCTTTTGCTCGGGAACTTCGGGGGTAACCTGGAAAACCCTAAGGATGCCTAGGGAAGATTGGGGAACCTTACGGAATCACCACCCCCCAGTAATTAAGAATCTTTGTGAAGGTAACAAATCAACGAATGTCAAAGTCTTCAACTTGAAACAGATCCATACTCTCAGCTTCCATGCCACTGCATCGTTGTTGACGCTCATACCAAACCTGGTTGGCATTTTGACAAACAAATCCGGCCCACACAAAACAAACGCATCCAAACATGTTGTCAACACAAAAACACACACAAATCCTTCTGACATTGATTCATCATGAGCCATACGACTGGTTCGTTCCCCCGTCGGGATTTCATGACCATCGTCATTTTAAACTCTAAAACTAGTTGGTGGTTTCAACCCATTTGAAAAATATGCTCGTCAAATTGGATCATTTTCCCAAGGTTCGGGATGAAAATAAAAAATATTTTTCAAACCACCAACCAGTATAATATACAGTAGGAGCCCCTGAAAAATGGAGTTTGGGAACTATTTTCTCGGGAACACATCGTATGAAAGTCGTATGATGTTACCGTATGATTCTGAAAATGCCGCAAAAGGTGATGCAAATATCAAGGCCAAAACGAAAAACACAACCCTTGCAGCTAGTTACACCAGGAAATGCATCTTCAAACGGTGGATGTTCCCTTGTCATTAGGGAAATTAATCCAATAATTCCAAAACTCCTGCCCCCCCCAAAAAAACACATCAAACAAACATAGCAAAACATCTGTACAATGTGAGACCTTTTCTTATACCGTGCCCTTCGAAAAAAATGAACAGAAACAAACAATTTCTTCCGCAACGTCCATAGCCTCGAAGCTTTCAAATGCCACCAAGGGACTCCTCAAGGAGGTAGTTCACATTGGTGTTGCTCTTACCTGAACTCGAAACAAAAAACCTAGCTTTTTTTAGGTGGCGAATCTCACCATTTCTCAACACACATCACACACACACACAAATCTAATCGATTCAAAATCACTGTGCACCTTCACCACCTTCTCCAATGAGGAAGAGAATGCTACCACCTTCAGCCAAATAGTCCTCAAAGACAGGAACACAACTATTTGGAGGATTTTGGAAGCCTGGGGACAGACTTGAAATAAAGGAGTTGTCCAATTAGGGAATGGGGTAAGCATCTACCTGGAAAATACTTGGATGTCCCATTGGAAGTTAGGATCAAAGTTTGGGATCAGTGGGGGTTGTTACCCCAATGTACTAACCATGTAGTGGGTTATAACCCATTTAACCATTTACTAATTTGCTGGGACATCCAAGTATAGAAATCTCTGCCGCAAAAATGTATGCCAAAGTTGTGAACACTTCAAAACTAAAAAAAATACATTCAACATCTTTCAACCCTCAGTTGGGCTTTAAAAAAAGGCGACAGGAAGGGAGGTGGTCGAATTATTTGGTAGCACATTAAATTTTTTAGATATGCTTTTTTGGTGGTTGGAAAAAGGTTCCAAAAATATTGCTACAGGGTTGATGAATCACAAGAATGTCGCTAGCCCTAGCAATCCAGGCTCGCCTGAGAATGCTTCCATCGTATGTGTTTTTTTGATGTTTTTCCAAGGTGATTTACCACCCAAATCCTTATCTTGAGAAACTGACTGGATGCCAATGGGTATTGCAATTCTTCGAAGCAAACTACTATATATATATATATATCCTAAACCCCGAATGAACACATGTTTTTCTATAAATCCCTTACAGTAGTAACTAGAGCACCATCTGGGGGAATCCTGTCACCCCCAGTGAGATCGGCAACGCCACCGCACAACGACACAGGCCCACCCAGCCCAAAGAAACATAAACTATCAAACAATATCCACACATGCCTATCCCGTCTTGGAAAAAAACAACATCTTCCGGGTCTACTTTTGGACAATAAAAACATGATTGGTGGTTTCAACCCATCCGAAAAAAAAGGCTTGGAAACTTTTGTATAGTGAGTTTTCCTAAAAAAACACCAAATTGAGGCTAAGGATATCGCCAAAAAATTCAGTAGTACCTAAAATGGAGGTTTTCCTGAACCTTATTTAAGGCTATTTTGGGGGTGGGTTTTCCCTTACATAAGCCGCATCCATACAGCTTGTATAGGTTTTCGGATTCACCAGAAAAAATTGGTGATTATATTGGCAACTCCTAGGTTGTGCGAAGTAATGAACTTAGAGACCAATTCAAAAGAAAACAAAACATCATCTATCTCAAAATATCATCCCCAACCCATATATTCCAACCTTCTTGGCGCTGTCTTTTTCAACCATTTTGGTTGTCTTTTAACAACCAGAAAAAAAAAACACGTCCAAAAAACAACCAAAACAAAAAAATATCAACAAATTAACGAACATCATTTCCCCCCCGCTCCTTGATCGCAGTGAACTCGTCGCTGGAGAACATTTCTCGAGGCCCACCGAAAATCACCAAATTTGCAGCTCGAAGCCTCCATGGTTCAAGAGGTCCATTGCCATATTCAATGGAGTTTCCTGGTTCCCCTTCAATAGGTGGTAGGTAGCATGTAATCACCCAATTGGCAAGGACTATGAGTGGTATATAAGTGGTATATACTGCCAATTGGCGGGTTATATGGTACCTACCACCTATTAAGGGAACCAGAAACAACCATTGACCATACTGTTGATGGAAGAAAGCCGCCGGCATCCACCAGTTGATGGAGATAGTTTATCCCACTACTGTATACAAGGTTTTAACAAAAAAATCCCAGGTGCTTGGCCTTGGGATTTCTGAACCATCAACAGTAGGATCCACGGGACTGGTATTTTTGGGGTGAATGAAGGTTAATAGGGTTGGTCCACTTCATACAAATAAATTAGATTAGTTACTGACTGTTACATGGTTTAGGCACGCACCAAGGTCTATTTACCTACGTTTATTTGATCTTTCAGGAATCAATGTATCCTAGTCTTCCAAAATCCTCCAAATACCTTGTCAGGAGGTGTTTGGACCCCCTAAAGGCCTTCTCAGGAGGTGTTTGGGGGTTCAAACACCAACTCGCAAGGTATTTGGAAGGGGTAGATAAATAAACCTTTAAACAAGGATCCTGTGTTTTCGACTGGTTCATTTGGAATCGTCGACCCCAGTGTGTGATTAATGTCCAAAATTTCAAATTTAAACATGTCTGAAACAAGTATATATTTGATGAAGCCCTTATATAATAATAAATAGTCCCCCCCCCCCCCAAAAAAAAAGGACCATCTAGCAAACCCTACTTCATCTAGGTGATTCTTTTCCCTTGGTGTTTTTTTAGTTGGTGATCTGTCATCCCATGGTAGAAAGGAACAATATGTCACCAAACAAAACGCTTCCAAAGTATAGGGATCATCTAGGCTAGGAACACTGATGCTGAAACAAAAAGAGGTCATCGTGATCATAAGCCATTGGTCACTCCATGGGTCAACCAAGCACTCTTCATGGGTGTAGACCTCAAACTTGTGCTTTTCCAAAGGTACATAGTGAGATTCTCTGCATCGCACTCCCAACATGGGTAATGGGCAGACCAGTGTGGTAAGCCAAGGTTGTTGGAGAAGTACTCGTGGTCCCCTATAATCCTCCAAACCACCTCTCCAGAGACGCACCATTTCCACAAAGGATGCGGACAAAAAGATTTGGTAGCCGCTTCAAAATTCAAGACTGTCCTTTCAATGGTTTTTCCAAAGGCTGGCCATCTGGGTCTTTGTGGGATGAATGCCACGTGCCAATGCTTCAAAGCTCCAGCCCAGATGTTTCCAAATGGTTCGCGATGCTTCCTTTTTCCCACAAGACTTGGGGAAACATGCCAAGCTTGGGGTTTTCCAATGGCTAAGCAAAGTTGGGAGGTTGGATGCACCCCCAACTAAAGACCAACAAATGGTCCTTTTTCAATGGTTGATCCTCTACTAATTATCCAATGAGAGAATGCCTGTTCATAGCAAATGCCAAGGAAAGTAAAACATTAACCATCAACTAAGGGAAAATTAACATTGCGTGGTTTCCATCGAGGGATTCAACCTGCATCATGTTTTCTGAAATGCCAGCGAAAAAGACCCGGCAGGTTTTTTGTTGGGGGTCAAAACTGCTGGATGAATTCCGTTCAGGGGATGTTATGTTGCCAGTGTATGCCAGTCTAGTTGCTGGTTTCAACCCATTTGAAAAATATGCTCGTCAAATTAGATCCTTTCCTCAGGTAAGGGTTGAACATAAAAAATATTTGACAAATCCCTGTGATTTGGAAGATTCTGGGGCTCTGAATCGCTCCCCAAATGGTAGGTAAGTAGATCACCCCTGGTGACCATTATCGCTCCCCCAATATCACAGCCTAGTTTGAAACCACCACCGAGCAGTGTGTTTGTCACCTTTGTCCCTGATGCCATGCACCACGAAAAAATACCCGTGGAAGGGTGTGTGGAATTTTCCTCCCAGGGATGCCTTGGAAAACCACCCGGATTCCAAGTACCTTTTAAAAAGGTGACCTCGGGACTCCCCTTGTATCCGAAAAGGAAGTTTACCATATATTTTCTGGTTGGTGGTTGAACCAACCCATTTGAAAAATATTAGTCAAAATGGGAATCTTCCCCAAGTAGGGGTGAAAATAAAACATGTTTGAAACCACCACCTAGTATATCATATCTATATCGTCAAATTGGATCATTTAATATAGAGGTGAACATGAAAAAACATTTGAGTTGCCACCAATGCTTAATATTTGAGTTGCCACCACCTAGTTATAAACGGGGTATATTGAGGTCGAAACCCACTGATCAAACACCATTTACAAGCACTTCCGGTGACTACCCCCAAGATGTGGCAACCATGGTGGCGGTGCCAACAACTTCCAAGGCACAAGATAACTGAAAAGTAAGATAACTGGCTGGAAAATTCCACCATGTTTGATGCTATTTACCGGGAAAAATGGTAATTTTCATGGGCGAACACACAATGATCCGCCTTTCTAGGCTGATAATGTCCTTGTTGGTGGACACCTGGCAGGTTTTTCGTTTGTGCATCCCGAAGTGGGGGGAAGCACTGATGGTTTCAATATATGCGAAACTATGGTTTCCTTACAGTATATAGTTTCCCTAGCAGCTATCAATGGGATTTATAGTTCTAACTTGGCCTATATAACTTCACTTATAGCTATAGTTGGTGACGTTTCAAGTTTCAACCCCCTTTGAAACATATGCGAACCGTCAAAATGGGTTCGAATCTTCCCCAAATAATAGGGGTGAACATAAAACAATATTTGAGTTGCCAGCACCCAGTATATGTGCCACTCCTTATATTGGAGAATAAACTCATCCAACCTTTAAGTGGAACTCTCTTCAATGGGTACGAAAAAAAAATCTACGGAAATCATGAGGTTTGCGACATGACGGCAAAAACACCCTGAAAAAAAATGGCAGCTGGAAGATGACTTTCCCTTTTCGGGACAGCCTAGAGGGGAGCTGTTAGGTGCGGGAGAGTAATATAGCCTCGATATTCCGAATGGGAACTGGAATATTTCACCCTGTATCATGAAGCATATCTTACCTTGATTGTTGAGAAACAAATTTCCTGGCAATTCTGCTGGTGAAGGCCCCTTTGAATCATCATAACAAAGGTTCAAGTATGATATACTCCCTACAACAGTTGTAGCAGCAACAAGAGTCAGGTTTTAAATGGTTTTATAACTTACCCATAGGATCCATGTATGGCATATTTACCTACATTTACCATAAGTTTACGCCATACATGTAGGTAAAACATACCAATCCCATGGATCCGTAATGGGTTAGGGAATCTTGTTTTGTTTAGGAGGATGACATCTTTTCAGGTGTTTGGTTGCTGTCCATGTATGCCAAAAAAACCCTGAGAGGATCCAGAACGTATCCTTTGAAAAAAGACCTGTAGTAATTACATGAAATGCTGATGAGTCAATGATGGGATAACCAATATGTTCCATGTATCTATGGTATATTTACCAACATTTTACCATACATCTAAGCCACATGTTAGTAAATATTCAATATAGGGAGCATTTGGGCAATAATGGCTTATGACAATCCCTTCATCAAAAAAACATAAGTAGAACTTCCCCCCAACAAATGTCCCAAACAACCACGGTCTTCTTTCCACTGCTCAGGTGCGGTTCCTGGTCACACTGACTATCCATTTTGAGAACAAAATTATGTCAAATGCAATCCCAAACGCTCCATGTGAGGAGTATTTACCTACATTTCACTCTGGAAAAGTGCCGATGTTTCACCTAATGTAGGTACCCTAGTGCTATCGGTGTTCAGGCACCCGTGTAACTCACTCCAAAACCCCTTGCAGCCAGTCCCATTCGTGGCATCTCGGACCATGCAAACTACCCATTTTGAGTGAAACAAAATTACGCCCCTAAGACATGGTTCACCTGAAACTAAGCCCTTAGAAAAAGGAGATTCCTTATGGATCCTTTTGAATCATCCAAGGTGGTGGAACCTTAAAGCCCCGGCCGAACGACCCTCCCGTTGAACTCACGAAGCCACGAACCTTAAAGTCTTGCTTGATCCTTCTGTGGAGCTTCTTATAGTTGTTGGAGGGATTTCCCTGGCAGCAAATTCACGCAAATCTTTGCAACATTTGAAAAAACAAAAACGAAAATCGCCAGCAAAAATTAACACTGTATGTTTTTACCCAACGATGGGAAGGGTATGCTTCAAACGATTTTCTCTTGGCAATGTGGGGCCGGGCCAGGCCATTTCATTGACTGGATGAATACTTTTTTTGTTTGTAATTTGGAATGAACAATTCTCCAAATCCTCAAAGAGGATGGTGGTAACGAGTTCAATTCATGCACATATTCACTATATAGTTGGTCCTTTAAACCAATGTGAAAAATAGCCAAATAGCAGTCAACTCAGATCATTTCCCCATGTAAGGGTTTCCCGGGTAAGGGCCATTGGGATTTTCTAATCCATCATTCCTAGATATTGCAGTTTCAATGTCTCGCCACAGCTTCTGGTGAAACGAAAACTAAGGTCAAAATGGCAACATGCAACCGGCCTTCAAGATATGAAACGGAACTGACACATCTAGGTACTCTAGCAACAACAACAAAACTCCCACAAAAAAACTAACGGCTGGAAATGCTGCAAATGATAGTTCACCCAATTTTTGTCCGGTTACAACAAGGGTCATTATATTACCAATCCACACCAAATAGAGAAATCCGTAAAACACAAGTACCCTAAGAAACCACCACCGTCGGATAAATTCATCCACATCGCGGTCACTCACTGTTGTAGCGATCCATTCATTGAGGTGCGGTTCTCTGACTGGGCTTTGGTTGATAACTGCGAGATGTATTCTGCCCTTGTCGTTAAACCAAGTCACGGTGACAAATGGGATAAAGAACCGCATTGAATCAAAATTCACACGTTCATTTTTGCAATGTTCACGGACTTCAGCTGTGTTGAACTTGCCATAGATGTCTCCTCTTTTGTCGAAGTCGGTGATGAACGTAAGACAATTGTTGGTATGCTTCATGAACCGAGATATCCTGAGGTTGGGATTGGATCCCTTAATACCACTCTAGGGAAGGTTTTGGATTCTTAGGGGTACCTTTGCATGGGTCCCAACTTCATGACTGGTCCAGGTGGCCATAACTTGCCCATATGAACATCATATCAAACACCGAAACGCCTGGTTTTTGGGGGTCCAAATACATCCAAAAACAAGGAGTTTGGAAGACTCGGGGAAATTAGTACCACCACATCTGACATTGAGGACTAACCAAAATCTGGAGAAACAGATTTTGATGGACAAACACAAGTTTCCATTTTTTTTGGAGGGTTTCAGCACCCCTAAAAACCAACAAAAACACGGTGAAAACATGAGTCTGATGGCACGGGGTGGGGAGTCTGCAACGTACCGTGCACCACATGTCTTTCTTTAATAAAAGGTGCTACTGTTGATGGTTCAGAAATCTGGCGAACATTGGCTAACCCCCTGGGATGTCTATAAAACCCATCATAAATTATGAGAATAAACTGCCAACCTCAACTCTGATGCAGGGATTTTGACCAAAAAAACAAGCTACCCTCCCTGAGACAAACAGCTCGCAACTTGAAATTTTGATGTTGAAAAAAACGATTTTCCCCCCTTGCAAGTCGCCATCTTTCTGGGGCAAATTGTCCGGGAAAAAATCCCAAACCTCAATTACTGGAAGGTGATTTTGGGAAGGAAATTCCCTTACCTTTTCACGCCCCCTTAAAATGGGGGGGGGTCCCTTCCCAAAAGTGGCGGATGGGACTGGTCGTGGACTTGTCCGATCTTTTTACCGTGGTGCCATTTTGCTGTTATAGTTTCAGGGATCATATTGGTTGATGGTTCAGAAATCCCAAGGCCAACCACCGCTTGGATGTTTTTGAAACCTTATACATAATGGGCCACAAACTACCAACCTCAACTGGTGTAGGATTTCTTCCATCAACAGTATCGTCAACCCTTTGGGGTGGATCCTGGGGTGGAACAGGTGGATCCTGGGAGAAGCTTCTGTCCAGCCTGTTCCTTCTTTGACATGTCGAACATCACCTCCATGTCCCCTGCATTCTTCACCTATCACCAGTGCCACCAGTGTGCTTTGGGCAAATGTAACGAAAAAAAATTGAACCCCAACACAAACGCAAGAACTTCGGAAATCAAACGGCAAAAAAACACATGGCAACTGAACAAATTGATATGATATGTTGGAACTTGAACATGGAGTAGTAAAAAAAACATCAATTTCATCCATGTTTGTATCAGCTTCGGGCTGCCATGGACAATAGACTAGACCAAACCACATATCATTTGGAAAATTTCAAAAAAAGAACAAATGAGTTGGCAATCTATCCCATGCCATCCATGTATAGTATATTATGTACGCATATTTACCTACATTTGGTTGATTTTCATGCCAAATGTAGGTAAATATACCATACATGGATGCTATGCCACTGGATTGGTTCTGATTCGAGGCATGGAATCAAAACATTTAAAACACGCTGTACCGGAGAATTGTTTCCAGTATTTCTGATAGCATAGTTGCCTGCTACATTCCCCTATTTTCCTCCATGTTTCCATCAAAATTGGGTGGCATCTTTAAGAGTTGATCCTGGAAAGTCTCATTATTTGCCCAAGCATTTGAACCACCGAAAAAAAAAACGGCCGAATACTTTCTATTATACTGGTTACTGCTTGTTGAATGTATTATCTATAATCCCATTATAACTATTTACAATGTCACCAAACCCTGTGTCACCGCCACACCACTGCCACACCCCCAGCCATTATACTATAATCGCCTACTGGTTGGTGGTTTCAACTCATTAAAAAAATATTAGTCAAATTGGACATCTTTCCCAAATTTAGGTGAACATAAAAAATATTTGAGTTGCCACCACCCAGCCTATATACCGTTATATACCCTAAACAACAAAGGGGCCCTTTTTTCAGGACGCTCATTTGATCGGCTCATAACAAGCCAAGCCTCGCCCCCCATAGTGGCCGAGGTGGTGTCCAAATCGTCAGCCTGGGGCCTGGAGGCGGTGGGCAACACAAAAACCCAAGGGACTCACACGGCTGGATGTCGTGGCCAGGAAGTGGATGGATCAATGGTTAATAAATGGTAGTTATAATAACTATTATAAAAGGGATATATTGGGGTGATAACTACCCATTTAGTAGCCTTTTAATACCTTTTACATCCTTTACTAACTTCCAGGGACATCCAAGCATGGAAGGGTTTTCAAGCCGTGTGGGGTCGGATTTGTTCTCAAAAGTTCTCCCCCGAAACTAACATGGAACCCCAAAATTGAGGTTTGGAAGATGAGTTTCCGTGTCAAAGGGGTGATTTTTAGGTTCCATGTTTTTTTTGGTGGGGGAATTATCTTTTCGTATCCGTTCCAAACTTAAAGGTGTTTCAAGATAAATAGTTCAAGTCACCAGCTAATGACTGGAATATGAAATATGATAGAATAAGTCAGTTCACTGTTGAGAACTATTTTTTCATGTAGTACATATTCTTTGGTGGATGTATCAAAATTAGGATGTTTTGCACGACGCAATGATTTTCATGAGCGTCCGGAGCTCCAGATATTCTGGAAACAAACCAGGTGGCCAAAAATCCTGTCCATTTGGGTGTTTCCAAAAATAGGGGTACCCCCAAATCACCCATTTTGATAGGGTTTTCCATTGTAAACCATCCATTTTGGGGTACCCCTATTTTTGGAAACACCTATTTCTTTGCCAGCAAGAGAAAAAGGACTTGCTTCCATTTTGAAATCGTTGCCCAAACAAATCAAACAACTGATTGGTCCACGTCACTTCTATACCCAGCCATATGCTCGAACCTATGGTACCTACATTCACCATCAAAATCAACAAAAAATGGTATATGAATACATATCATACATTAATCCTATGGGTTCGAACGTCTTCATCTTGCCTCTTGCAGGATAAATGTCTATAAAACAACAAACCAACCAACATCCACCTGCAACTCCGAAAAAGACAGTCAATTCCCTTGCCTTGGTGTTTTCTGACCTTCCTTTGTTTTTTTGGCGCTGCCACGGAGGGGCGCAACTCTACCGGTGGGTTTTCATTGAGCCAAAATGCGGCACAGCGAGGGTTGGAGGGTCCGTCTGGATATTTTTTTGGGGTAAAAAACTGTTCTAGATGATAGCTATCCAAAAAAGCACAACTTGGCAATCACTATGCAGTGTGATCTTTCATCTGGGAGTTTTTTGTATTTGATTTAATAAATTCTTTGTTTCTTGGGGGGTTGAAGCAACCACAGAAATGTGTTTCAACATATTTCGTGCTTAGATTTTTTGTTTTCTTGCCTGATCTATTTTAAACCATGCCAAACATCTTGTTGTGGAACAGGGACCCCTGCTGTCGATCACTCAACACATGCCATTTAACTTTCCCCTTCTTCAGTGCTCACAGCAACACCAAGTCATAACGACTGGAACCGGAAATCATGCAGAATAGACAACCATTGGTTCCCTTAAATGGTGATTTATCACGCTAAAATCCATTACCCTCATAGGGAATTATCATATCCCACCAAACGGGAAGTTCGGAAAATCATCGACTCAAGAGTGCCGCAAGGTAGGTATGGGATATCTTAACAAAACCAGGAGGGTAAAACACAACAAAACCAGTCACCTTCAACCAATCCAGTCGCCTTCAACGGAACTCCTGTGAAACCTTACAGGACCTATCAACTCGATCTCATGTGAATCAACTTCACCTTTTTGTTTCTCTAAGAAAAACATCTCATGAAACCTATATCAACAAGTTCCAAGGTCATTGTGGTCGTTTTTTGCTCCAACAAAAAAGTGCATATCAAAACATCATATCATGAGACACAGCACCGCGGTGTCCCCACCGTGTCCCAGCGCGCCCGGTCGGTGGTAAAACTTGTGTGTGGCACCTGTCTTCGGGATCCCTGTGTCCTTGTTTCAGCTTCGACCTTCAGTTGAAATTCGCTGAAGAACGAAGTGCAACTACAACAACAACAACAACAACTACAACAACAAGAACAACAACAACAACTACAACAACAAGAACAACAACAACAACTACTACAACAACAAGAACAACAACAACAACAATGACAACAACAACAACAACAACAACCACCACCACCACCACCACCACCACCACAACAACAACAACAACAACAACAACCACAACCACAACCACAACCACAACCACAACCACAACCACAACCACAACTACAACCAACCACAACCACAGCCATCATTCTCAGTTACCTTCAAATGGAGGGACTCACCCAGGAATACTGGTGAGTTTTCTCTAGTGTGTGAGTCCTCACCCCACCAAAGAACAGCGATTTGCTTGGTTGTTGTTTGGAAGGTGGTACCAACAATATTCAGCAAATGGTTAAGTGACCACCAGAGAAAGTAAAGAATAACCTTGAGCAAATCCAAGATAAGGTACTGCAATGTACCTCGAATTAGCATTTGCTTGAGATGGTTAGCACTATGGTGATTGTACTGGTGATTCATCATCATGGTAAAATCTGTAAAGAACACATAGAATGCAAATCCAAACACATACTCAAGCATTCAGTGGATGGTCTGTTTATTTACCTACAAAACTGGGTAGTTTTTGTGGACAAATATAGGTTAAAAATATATATATATAATATATGTATATATGTGTATTATACATTAGTACATGTATGGAACCAACCAAGATGTACTCTCCTTTCCTGAACTAACTAACATGGCAATAAAAAACGGACCTGTCGAAAATGCATGTTCAATTCAAACAAGGCAAATGATCCATTGCTATGTTTGTTTACTGGAGTGAGACAAACCTGAAAATCAACATGTTGAACCTAAAAATCACAAATTTGAAAAGGCAAATCATCTTCCAAACCCTTCCAAACCTTCATGTTTGGGTTCCATGTTAATTTTGCAGGGTGTATGTTAAATTTTTGGATGGGTGTAATGTTAATCATCATGTCCAAGTCATCCTCCAGTCATATCGAACGTGAAGATCGATGTTTAGAATCCCTATAACCCTTAACCTAGGAAATGTTTAGAACCCCTCAAACACCTAAAATCCATGTCATTCACAAGGTATTTGGATGTATCTAGCAAACATTCATGGTTGGTAGGCCTCCTAGCTGGGGTTTTCCAACCAAATGGCCTTTTCATGGCGTAAAAAATAGGGGTTACTAAGTACTTGCTAAATGGGATGATCCTCCAAGTATATTAAGGCCTTCCCTTCTTTCGGGCGATTGGCATATCCTTAGATTCCCGTGATCAAACGAGAGAAATGTCAATGGGACCCAGCAAACACCATCGAGTTTGGTCCTAGGAAAATCTGGAAAATTTGAAAACCGACCTATGGGGACTTGGTCCTTGCTTTTACCCCTTGTGAGGAATGAGAACAAATGGATTTGTTGAGATCTGAGTGCCAGGAAGCGACTCCCGGTTCCAATGTTACAAAGGCCACATGGAGAGGTTCCAACCTGGAAATCCCCAAACCATTTTTTTTGGGCGAAGGGTTTCTCTGGTTGGTGGTTTCAACCCCTTTGAAAAATATGAGTCAAAATGGGAATCTTCCCCAAATAGGAATGAACATCAAAAATATTTGAGTTGCCACCACCCAGGTTTCTTCAGTTTTTTTGGGGGAAATGATTTTTCTTGTCGTTTCTGGTTGGGAAATGGATCAGCTCTTTGGATTCAAGTGTTTTGGGTTTTGGTAAAACAAATAGTAATGAATCAATGAATGTATATAATTACGAAATTTTTGTGCCAGCCAGAGACTGGAAATCCTTTTTTTTTAGAAAAATATGTTGAATATTGTTTTTTTTTTACATCATGTTGTTGATGTTTTCCGTTTGTTGTTCATTTTGATGAAACAAATTCATTACTATATACATTGAGGTATATGTAATGGGTCCTGTCAAAACACTGCAACAACGTGAAGATTAAGTTTGGGTTCCCTGTATACAAATGGCAATGTGGGTAAAAAAACATACATGGATGCTATGAGTTTTTGTTTAAAGCAAGTGTTGTTGTCACATGCAACACAAAAGTCAGTCACGCATGTGTTTTTCACCTTCTCCGACTCTTATCAAATCATAAATATATATACATATATCATATATATGAAAACATTTGCAGAAAACAACATCATCCCCTCCCAATCCAAGAAACAAATTGCGGTTTCAAATAATATTTTTCGTTTTTTGTAAATGATATTTTCATGGCATTTCAACCAGGATTCGTGTCGGGCAAAACGGGAAGATCCTTACGGTATGAATTCTTGATATTCACCCTACGCTCCAATGGGACGCTTCTGCAGCCTCACAGGGTAAGACTGGAGCACTACGGATTGTAAAATTTGGGCCTTTGAACTTTTTTGATTGTTACTTAAATTTTGAAACGCACACAGCCCAGTGTCCAAAAATGCACCATGTGTTTCCCAGAACTCACGGAACCAATTTTTGTTGTGCTCATACGTTGAAACCTCAAATGACACTGCGTTGGATTTGTTTGTGCAGGATGCTTGAAACAAATTCCGAAACATATTTTCCCAAATGTTGTTTCTTTTCGGCGATGAATCCCTTAAAAGCTTGGTACATTCCGTTAAAAAATCGTGAAAACACAAATCCAAACATGTGTGCTGGGGTCTAAACTCCCTATAACATATATAAACATATATTGGGAATGTTCATCCCATGAATGGGAAACCCTATAATTCATACGTATGTAAGCCCCTACGGAGCTGAGTAAGTTAATAAATGGAAAGCAAATGGGTTATAAGTTATAACCAACTTGTAAATTGGATATATTGGGGTTATGACTCACTTACTAACAATTTGCTAACTTCCTGGGACATCCAAGTAGTGACCGCTGACCTACAGCTCCAAACTTCGATCCGAACACAACCAAACTTGCCAACCCTTCCGCCTGGCTAGAAGCCATAGCAAACCCAGGCTGACCTGGGGTTCCGGGAAAAACATCTTACCCGGGAGGACCAATTAAGGCTTGGCTGCGGCACCCCGAAAACTAACATGTACACCCTGGAAGATTAACATGGTTCACCTACATATCACCCATTTAGAAAGGAAAATGATCTGAAACAAACCTCCATGATTATGTTCCATCTTAATCTTCAGGGGTGTACAGCTCCTGAAACTAACTGTTATTAAAGGGATCCTTATACTTGTAATGGTTTATTATCATCCACACATAACTAAGATAAGTATTTCATCCCCAACAAATCCCCGAAAACTCCCATGGAGTGAAAAACAAATGTCATCTCCTTTCAAAATATAGGCGTCATTTTGGAGGATCCAAATCTTTTTGGACATTTTTCTATTTCTAGTTGGTGATTTCAACCCCTTTGAAAAATATGAGTCAAATTGGATCATTTCCCCAAATAGCGGTAAAAATAAACAATATTTCAAACCACCACCTAGTTTTCCATTTTTTGAGACTTTTTTTCCATTTTCTAGTTTTCCTGGCGGCCTTGCGAACGCTCCCTGGCTCCCGTGCTTCCCTGCCTGCCTGGTTGCTTAATTGCTTGCTTCATCCAAACGAAAAAAAATGAAATTTCATCACCCCAAAAAATGCAAAAAATCCTATCTAAAACATGATGTCACTCCATTTTTGGATATGTTAGATTTTTTTTCCCTCAGGGTATATATCCGAAACAACCAAAACAGGGCCCTGTGTTGGCCCTTGGGTGCTTGGGCAACAAAAAACAAACCCACCATCTCCGACGACCAAAAACGCCCTGAGCTCCACTGACGAAACAGCTGACCCTACGGTTAGCGCTTTGCCTCAAACAACATCTGAGCAACGAAAAAAACCTTTATTCGTTTCCATCCACAAGGGTATATTTACCTACATGAATAGTTGATTTTTATGGTAAATTAGTAGGTAAACATACCATACATGGATACTATGGGTTATACTGGTTGGTTAACAGGGATCCTTATGTCATGGTTTATCATAATCCCTATATACCTGGGTGGGATTTCATCCCCTATATAATCTAACCAACCAGTTTTTTTTTTTTCACTGCTCATCTGGGACCCATCAAGAACAAACACGTCATACCTTGGGATGTTCCCCAGGCCTCCCAGGATGCCGCAATCGTCACTTAAATGAAGGTTTATAGTTGGTTGGTGGTTGAAAACCCATCTGGTTTATGTTTGAAACCCATCTGGTTTACTGGTTGGTATTTGAAACCCCCACCTAGTTTATAGTTGGTTGGGATTCCCGGAACCGAAAAATGGAAACAAAATCCTGGATTTAGTGACGAGACTATTGCATCCGATGGCAACGGCAAACACAACCCAAGTCATACATCTACAACCCAAGATCATACCCTGAGTGATTCGTGTTATTGGTGTTTCAATTTTTCAAGGATCTATCTACCTTTCCAACCATCAGGCTCCAAAAAAAAATTGGAAGAAATTGGCTCCCAAGTAGATCCAGTAGTTAGGATCAACCCCATGTACCCTTGGACCCCAAAACCATGAAAAATGAATGTGTTGAAACCCCAATATAGGGGTTACAATCTCTAAAAATGGAGGTTGTGGATTCCCATGGTAACCACTAATCATTTATCACCGCCAGGTCCAGGTAAAAGGCCATTTGGAAGCGTTTTTTTTTGCCCCAAGTCTGGGGGACTTTAAAAGGATCACCATGGTGATCCTGACAAAGGCGAGTTTCTGGGCTCACTGGAGGCCGAAGACCCCAGGATATTTACTACAGGTTGGTGGTTGAGTTTCAACCCGTTTGGAAAAATATTACACCACCGAAATCTAACATAGATACCAAAAAATGATGGGCCTTGGAAAATGTCATCTCCTTTCAAACATGGCGTCATTTTGGGTATCTATGTTAGATTTCAGGAGGGTAGTCAAATTGGATCATTATTCCAAGTGAGTAGGGGTGAACATATAAAATATTTGAGTTGCCACGACCTATAGATTACCTTGATCTTGGGGAATGAATCATGCTGCACCAAGAATCTGTTGATACTGTTGATGCTTCAGACTGACCGGCGTTTTACAACCACCTGGGATGTATATACAAAACCCTGTAGATAATGGGATAAACTACCAACCTCAACTGGTGAGTTTACCGGATTTCTGGTTGCCATCAACAGTTCAACAGTATTAACAAGGCGGGACCCCGGATCCAATAAGTAGGGTGAACCACCTCCACTTTTTTTCGGGTGAAAGGCAACCCAGGGAAATCCATTTGGGGGTGAACCCTAAAATGGTGGGTTTCCCCAACCAACCCATGGGGTTTTCCTACTAAAAATGATCAGAACTTGGGGTGTGAAATGGGGGTACCACCATTTAAGGAAACACCCATTTATTGTCAGCCATTTAGTGAGGTTGTAACTTCATGTATCATTGGTACATGCCCATCTTGAAGGGATAAATTCCAGGGATTATAATTGCTAATGACCCCTTAAACTTGGCCCATTGTTTCTTAGGGGTAAACGTGGCATAGTGTGGTGGTGCCCCTTGGATTCCCATGAAACAAACCAACCCCCCGGGCCCCGGCCTCATGCTAGTCATGGTGAAATGTATCTCTCAAAGAAAAACGTGGACGGCGTTGATGCCACTGGAGCAGCTTTTTTTCACATGCTGCAGTGCTGCAGTTAATTTTTACATGACATGTTTTACATGATATTGTCACATGTACTGTGTTTCTATGTCCCATGAACATGTTGTAGGTTTCAACGTGTTCAATGCATGGTAAATCACTTTCTTAGCGTATTGACACCTTACGTTTGGAAGTTTTTTTCACATTCTGTGCTGCAAGGCCTACAACTTCAGCTTCACTACTTGAGATCAAAGGCATAAGCAACACAGTCTGAAAGCTCATCAAACAAACTTGACTTGAAATCATACACATACACTCCCTGAAACTAACAGCTAGTTCGCCCCTGAACATAGGCGATTCCAACCACCCCTTTTAAGGGAACGATCAAATCGTATTCCAGTCTCATCCACTTTTCAGGTGCTTAGAACTTGCTGTTAGTTTCAGGGTCCCGGGTATACCACTTGGATCTAACCCCTCCAAGGCCAGGATGCGAGACCTTGGTGAACCCACCAGGATGACATGTCGACATGTTTAACCTTGATTTTCTCCACTAAAAAATCCCAGGTGCCGGGGGGGAAAACCGATCCAACGCTAATATGACAACTTACCTTGGAACATTAATACATGGGCAGCGTTTAACAAGAACGCCGGAAAGTGACATTGCAATTGTAATTGTTTTCCCTCATGCTTTGGGGGGAGGGGGCTAAGTTGACCAGTTACTAACCTTTCAAACTGTAAAAAACATCGTCCAACCCAAAACTCTTCCACAACTCATCAATCTGAACCCCCAAAACAAATGGGTTGTGGTCAAGCATTCCAGCTCGAAAGAAACACAAACAAATCAAACAAACATATACACTCCCTAAAACTAGCAAAAGTGGTGCTTGGGATTTCTGCTTGGGAAAGCCTATTATCAGAAAAATGATCCTTAGAACCAAGGACTTTCTGTTAACGTGTATAAATAACCTCCCAAAAAGATCCCAACAAAATCAGGGATGTTTCTCTCCGATTCCACTCGGTGGGCACGCTCTTTTGTGTCAAGGATCGCCCTTGGGTCTCCAACACGCAATCTTCGGGACGCATATATGGCTGGTTGAGGAGCAGGGGGGTTACGGGGCCATGACGAAGCAATGGATGGTTCCTATCTGGGAGAAGCCAAGAGAACTTTCAAAACAAACTCTTAAGTTCAGGTAACTCTTTTAGAAAAGGGCTCCAAATAGTTGTTGCTGACCTCTAAATAGGAGATCAAGTTTGGTCACGGCTTGAATCACCTAGGACCCAAACACTTAAGCCTATATTCAAATATTTTTCAACATCTATGCGATTTTCTTATGGTGAATGTAACTACAGATATAGTTAGATACAATACATATAGATCATATAGATCCTATGGGTATGCTTCATGGTGCAATCAGCACCCTGGCGCTACTTGAGCATTGCGGCTGCCATTGCGGCTCTCCAGAGTCTAAAGTCACGGACACTTTCCTCTGGGTCATAACGCCTTCGCAGTTGAAAAAACTTGAAGTTAAAAGAATTTCCTTCAGAAACCGCGTGAAGAAAGGCGTGTATGGCAGCTCCACGTTAAACACTTTACTATACGTATCCTCTAAGTTTAGATTGTTCTTCTTTTGATTCATCCAATAGTTTTACAGCTAGACAAGTGGTGGTTTGAAACAACAGGGTTCTCCGTGCTCTTATCTCTTAAAAACTCCTGCGACAAATTCCACCCCAAGAAACCACCACTTCTTTACACTAGGGTGATTCATGCTGAAAATGCTTCAGGTCACTTGGCAAGCCCCTCATAGAAATATTGACTTAGATGATCAGCTAGATTCCAAGCTAGACTGATATTGTTGATGGAAGCAATCCTGCACCAGTATGTTTCATCATTTCGTCTCTCTTCAACTATTTTGTTTCGTCAATATTGTCTGGCACAAAAACGGCATGTATAAACAAAAAAACACACAGATCTGCCCCCTAAACGGATTTTTCGCTGCTTTAGCCATGAAGCTGACTTTCCCATGTATCGAATGTATCGAATATTTATCTATATATACATTGAACATAATTACATTGAGTAGCTCAGATTTAGAAGAAACAACTACTGAAAACATATCAGAATCCGTCCGTTTTTCCTACCTCCGCGGTTTCTGATCTTCAGCACTTTCATCGCTTTCTGAATCTCACAGCTTGGGTGTGGGAGGTGTGTTGCCCACTGCAATGTCCAACATCTCCCCAAGCGTTTTGGACCTCGAGGAATGCCCCCATGGAGTTTCCGGGGAATTTTGGGACTCCAAATGGACACAACACAACTCACAGAAAACATCAACATGGGCTATATATATATATTATAATATGTAAACTTGTATAAATATATCTGCCCAAATATGTGACAAGATTATAACATGGCCATTTTTTCGTAATTATCACGTGTTTGACTGTGTTGAAACCAACCTCATTTTGTTTCCTTGGAATGGCAACAAAAACTGGTGAGGAAGCACAAAACCAAGAGCATTCTCTTGATGGATTGAAAAATTCCCAAGGGAGTTCCAGAGTGGCTGAGCTGTTCTTTGGACCATGAAATATGCCTGGGAGTCCAAAGACCATTCATTCCATGGTTTTTGGTTGATATTTTTAGTATTTGTATATAAATCGACAGTTCCAGGGCACCACTATATGAACATGACCAAACACGGTTGATTCGAAACAAAGGCATCATCTTTGCGGACCCCTTCTGGATACTTGTCACAACACAAAACACACTAATGCCAAAAAAAAATCGTCACAAACGCATGCAAACACCCTAATAAACCTGACAGAGAATTCCATTGGATTTTCACTTGCAAAGGAAATGGACATATTCCAATCATATTCCCTAAAACGAAGAAATCGCCCCTGGAAATGAATGGTTGGAAGATGATCCTTTCCTGTTAAACATCTCAATTTTCAGAGAGTAGGTGTGATAAATGTTTGGGACTTGCTTGAAAAGAGGCTTGGAAAAAGTTCCAAAATTTTCTCCCAAGTGATGTTCTTTTTATGGTGATGAATCCCATGGTTTCCGAAACAGTAAAAAAACAAAAACGAAAAACAATCCAAGACTGATTCATAACTACTGCCCCCGAAGAAAATCTATTGTTGGAAGATGATAAAATGTTAGACTACTAGGGTGTCCATGGAAGTGATCGTAACGATCGTTAGTAAGTTGGTTTACAAGTATATAACCTACTTACGGGACACCTACTTATATAGGGGTTTTGATAATCCATTGATCCTCAGTACCAACCAGCAGGACATCCCAGGTGGCCTGGGTGCCAATTCCTCCTTGGTCTTCTTTGGATCACCACCTTCCGATGATGATTGCGTTGGATTCGGTTTCGGTTGGTAAACCCCCCCCGTAAGGTGAGCTCATGTGGAGTTCCGTGAAGGTTCGCGACTTGGCCCCCTTCGTAAAAAATTGGAACCCGGGTGTCAAAACCTATCAAACCCATAGGATCCATGGGACTGGTATATTTACCTACGTTTGGTTGATTTTTTGGAAAATGTAGGCAAATACACCGTTCGTCCCATGGATCCGTAATGGGAAACTAAGTGGGTAAACAACATCTACACACATATCTTATGAAGGGAACCCAACCTCAACCTTCACATTTATCCACTAGTTACAGGGTCTTTCGGAGGTACACACCCAAGGTTGCCTTGGATTTTTTTAAATTGGTGGTTTAAAGCTTACGGTTTGGTGCAACAAACTATTGTAGGATATGAATAATTAGTTGGTGGTTTCAACCACTCAATGGAAAAATATGAGTCAAATAAATGGAAATCTTCCCCAAATAGGGGTGAACATGTAAAATATTTGAAACCACCACCTATGATATTTACAATGGTTAATGTTAACCCCGACATAACTGGGTAGTATAACCAGCACAAAGCACCTTACCGACTTGGAAGACCCCTGGTAACCATGAAAGACTCAACCTTACCACAAGTACACCGTACACCCCTGGAAACTAACATGACATTGGAAAATCCCCCATTTTCAGTAGCGAATACATCTTCAAATGGTGGATTATCCATTGTCATGTTGGTTTTCGGTGGGTAGTTGGCCAACCTACTTCAGTAAAAAAAAAATACGTCCGTCACATTGGAATATTTTCCCCCAAGTCAGGGCTGAAAAAAGAATCTCTGAAACGACCCCCCCAATTCAGCAAAAATATGAGTCCATTAATATATGTTCTCTACTTAGATTTGCTTGTTGGGTGCTTGCAAAAAATCAAAACAACTATTTCCCCAATGGTGGTGATAAATTGTGATTTACTATGGTAGCAAGTTAAAAATCACCTTAAATAAACAAAACATTGAAAACTTAGGGTTAAAAAGCCAAACAAATGGCCATAGCTGGGTAACCAGCAGCCGCACCTCCAGTAAAACTACCATAACAATAGGAAATTCTCCATCTTTCGAATAGGAAAAATATGTTCAGAACGTTCCATGTTTCATTCTACTAACTTCCAACGGGACATCCATCCGTAGAGTTTCAAAAGTTAATCCACAAAAAAAACAACACCTAAAATCCTAAATCTGAGGACCGGCACCGAGGATGCGCACCACCTGATTGTTTTTGTGTTTGTTTTTTTGTTTCTATTTTTTTTGACGAAAAAAAAACATGGAAGAGCAGGGGCACCAGTTTTTTGTTTTTCCATCATCTCTTGGCGTTTTTTTTAAAGAGGAAATTTGGATAAAGCCTTGTTTAATAATCTTAGCTCCCTATGGATTTACCCTCTTTTTTTCGGTCTTGTGGCCGGCCATGATTCAGATGTAAAATCTGAGGTGTTCATTTTTGAACTGAAAGGACCTAAGATGTTCTCATCGAAACCTGGCGGGGCACTCCAAGTCGCTTCTTTCCAAACTCCCACCAGCTAGGTAGATGATTTCTGGAGGAAAAAAATCGAGAGAGTCCACATATTTTCTTGGAGCTGCGGTTAGGCCGTAGCAATATACTACTGGGATTTCTATAGTACTCAGTAAATGGAATAATAATATAACCCTATATATATATAAATAGGTAGTAAGTCCCGTAAGTAGGTTATAAACCAACTTACTAGCTATAGGCTATAGGTATTAACTTCTTTGGACATCCCAGTACGCCTTTGGCAAAAGTTGCACCTCGACACTGGCAAAGTATACTTTGAACACCGGGAATTTTTTGTTTAGACTTAGCTTAGACGATACTGTGGGTGATTGTACCCAACGTTTTTTGATCGTACTGTGAACCTAACTGATTGGTAACAAAGGTTGTAACATGCTTGTCGCATTGCATCCCCGTGAAACGTGGGTTATATATTGTAAGCTAAAAAGTTGTTTCATTTTGATGTTAATTTCTGTCGGTTCTAGTGACTTCATGGTGATTTGTTTTATTGTCACAGAAGTCAAGCACACCAACAAAAAGGCAAGGTTCAGGATTTTGTTGATTCAATCAACCAACAAAACACATCTGATATCAAAAAAAACAACACACACACACACACCAAACAGGTGACATAATATCGCACACCCTGATGTTAGTGTTTCAACTTTATTTCATTGCAGCATGTCTTAGGAGGGATTTGTATTCCGTGGGAAAAACACGGTTTTGTTGCCCATCCCATCCATGTCTGGTATACTAAATGTAGGTAAATATACCATACATGGATCCCATGCGTTTGTTGTCTTGGACACTTTTTTTCGTCGCCGTGACACCCGACCTCTGACTGTTGGGATTCCCGACATCAGTCACATGCCTCACCAGTTGGTTCTTGTCAGCGTCATAGCCCACATCCACAAAGGACGTCTGGCCCGTTGAAGGGTTCTTTTGGGGTGATTATGACTGGGAGCACTTGGAGGATCACCCCAGTTAGTAAGTAGTTAGTAACCCCCATTTATAAGCCATTTAGGCCATTTGGAAGGGGAATAACCCTACTTAGGGGCCTTATTAACCATGGTTACTAGCCACTTACTAAGTGGGATGACCCTCCGATCCAACCGGCAACAGTTGCCACTGACATTCACCCAATTTTTGGAAGGATCGAACATATCGAAAATGTTGGGAAAATATACAGCGATGGATCATGGGGATCTCAAAGACTGGTGGGTGGTTTGGAGATCCCAGAAACCTGCGAACAGCAGAGTCAACTGCCCCTTTTTTTAAACGGTCCAATGATTCTTACTGGGATGTCTAATGGTAGGTAGTAAACTATAACCCCTTTATAAGTAGGTTGTGAATCCCTCGAATAGGTGAAATAGACCAACGTAGTTGGTGGTTTCAACCCATCTGAAAAATATTAGTCAATTGGATATAATTGGATCATTTCCCCAAAGTTCGGGATGAAAATAAAAATAT
The DNA here is from genome assembly GCA_000507305.1 of Breviolum minutum Mf 1.05b.01. Taxonomy (NCBI): domain Eukaryota; class Dinophyceae; order Suessiales; family Symbiodiniaceae; genus Breviolum; species Breviolum minutum. The sequence goes on from DF239237.1 coordinate 135,648, forward strand.
TTGAAACCACCACCCAGCAACTTACGATCACGATCGTTACGATCACGAACCCAGCCGGACACCCGAAAGTAGGGTACCTTGGGGATGCTACCTTCAGTTATTGAGCGAAAATTGCTTCCTAGCGATCCTGGCTCAGCTTTCGTTTGCTTGTTGGGTGGTTAGAAAAATAAGAACATATTCACCAAATGGTGGTTTAATTTGTTTTATATTGATGATTTACCATGGTAGAAAGTAAAAAATCACCTTAAACATATACAAGTTCTGAGAATGGTTTCATGAAACTTGTGAATTACCATGTTTTTCGGAGGTGACTGACTAGACACCCCGGGCCCTTATCATTCTCTGACATGACAAACGTGATGCCGGAAGGGCGTTTATTAACGCTTATTTTTTTCCAGGGCAAATTAAACAAAAACACTCACACTCAGACCATACCTATTATGTTTGCAAGTTAAACAGCTATATACAGCTATAGTTTTTGACAAACCCATTGCACTTTCACCACCTTTCAAACGACCAACTTCCCTAAATCACCAGCACCGGCGGCCAAAACTTCTCGTAAAAAATACCCAAACTCGGAAACTAACTCACATATCCCACCAAACTGGAAAAGGAAAATCATCGACTTCAAAAGTGCCTTTGGTGGGGATATGTTAGTTCCCGGAGAGTATCCCCCCCCCGCCTTGATTTTTCCATCCTTTCCAATGATGAAGGTCTTTCGATCGATATTTGGACCTGCCAACGTTGTTGTTCAGTCGAATCGAGTCGTCAAGTCAAGTCAAACGGATTGGGAAACCATGGGGTTCATCACCACGAAAAAACACCATTTTGGAGAGCATTGTTGGCTCACTTTTTCGAAGCATCCAAAGAGCCAATCCACCTGAAACATCGGCGTGTGAAAATCATGGCTGGTCAACCTAGCCCCCCCACCAACGCACCTCCCCAGAAATAAGGCCTTGTTTGCCCTTGGTTTCCCTTAACAGTGAAAACATGGTCCATGTTCTTGGCAACGTTTGGTCATTTGTTGAACAACTACTGTTTCTTATCCGGGTTATGAAATCTCTTATGATGCCCGTAGGAATCCCCATTAAACAACCAGTACCCTGTGAGTGTGTTTATCTTTATGATTCTCATGGCTCAAGTGAGGCACCGTCGTCATTTATTTTTGATATTTCTGTAATTTCGAATGCAAAAAAAACAAATAAAAATCTTGGAGGAACAAATATCTTCATCTCAGATTTGCTTAAAGATGGTTGGGCAAAAAAAATACATCTTCCCCAAATGGTAGTGAAACATGTTGATTTACCATGGTCGAATCTGAAAAAAATCACCAAACAAAAACAAACAAAAATCATGGGGAGTTGGGTGACTTGTTGCTAATCACCACAAGTGAGCCACGAAAAAACCCTTTTACTTTCCAGTAGGGATCCCTATACTGGATTATTAGAATTCCAAGACAACTGGGTAGTACAATCCCCTATATACCCGGAAACAACCACGGGCCCCTCTTTCCATTGCTCAACGAAAAATCAGTCAAAAAAACTGCTTCAAGGCTCTGAGTTTTCGTTTGTGGCGATTAGATGAGGATGAATGTTCCCCCCCTGCATTTTTTAATTGTATGGTAAATTTACCTTCATTTGGTGGATTTTTATGGCAAATGTAGGTAAATACACCATACATGGATACCAAGGGCAATAATGAAGTGGTTACAAGTTGAAAAAATAAACAAATCCCTTGAAGTCATCCAACATGTAAAAAAAGTGACGGCTTCTTTCGGATGATGATAAACCTTCACTATGAAAAATGGTGGTTCATAAACCAACATATAAAGAATGGCGGCTAGACTTCCAGGGAAATATGTTCTTATAGTCTAGGGTCGTAGTGTATGGGCGGGGTTAGGGTTCAGGGGGGTAGGATAAGGATTTTGATGAATCCTAAGAATCCAAACTGCCGCAACGCTTGCCTGATGTACTTGGATGATGATGTTCGCATTGTTGCTGATGCCGCGATGCCCATACCACGCAAGGTCTTGCGAGGCTGATTGGTGATGAGGTCGCCATTCCACGTCAGATGAAAACGAAGTGCCTTCGCACGACTCAAACCAAGTGTTTGACCGATCATCAAACGAAGTGTGCCAATCGTAATCCCGCGCATAACATTCAAGGTGATGGTTGTGAACTGGGGTGGGTTTGGGTGTCTTGCACTTGGTTCGGGGGTGTGGGTGTAGGGTCGGGCTTCGGCGGTCCACCACCCAACGCGTCGCCCTTGGACAATCATCATCAGAATTGGTGATGTGTAGGCCAATCACTTCGCCACGCTCTCGAGCAGTCTTCTCTTTCTTCTCGTTTGCACGGGCAATCTTCTTCTCTTTCTGTTCCAGATCGAATGAGGAAAGGATTCCAATTCCATTCTTTGAAGAGTAGGATTCGATCGGTGTAATCCTTTCCTAGGACACACCTGGATTCTCAGGGATACATCATTGTCTTGGATTCGCTTAAGGTGGTTGGAAAAAAATATGTTCCCAAATGATGGTTTGATGGTGATATACCATGGTACAAAGTAAAAAATCACCAACCAAAACAAAATCCACCTAGGGATACAACATCTTATGTATATATATATATATATCATTTATACCCCTCCCTAAAGGGTTGAAAGTTTAAAGAAGTTGACCTTAGTATTTGACCTTCACATGGACCTTCCCCACCTTGCTCTTCCAATTCGAGATAGGCACCAAAGGCTTTGGCGACCCTTCCATCATAGTCACAAAGCAATGGAAAGCTCAAGTCCAAGCCTTTCGCTTGCCTCAAGATTTTTTCGGAGTCATGAAAAAAGACTAGTTGGTGGTTGAACCAACCCATCTGAAAATAATGATAATAATTAAATATAATTAATCAAATTGGATCATCATCCCCAGGAATCGGGGCAAAAATAAAGTTCACATCTGAAAGCACCAGCTAGAACCCTTCTTTTTTTTGGTGGGTCCCAGCTGATTCTTAGGGTACCTTGACATGCTACCTTCAGTTATTGAGCTAAAAACCTTCATATAGCTAGTTTTCACATCACCTTTGAATTAACAATGAAGGTGGCAGAGATGTCGCATGCTCCAGTGGAAACTTGGAAAATTGCGGTACTCAACTGGCAATGCTAAAACCCAAACAATCTTTGTATGGTATATGTATGGTATATTTCCCTACTAATTTACCGTAAAAAATCAACCATTCATGTAGGTATTAAATATACCAGGCAACCATGGATCCGTAATGGGAAATATCCGGGCGACCGACTCAACTGGTCATCCATTGATCCACATTCCAACGTCTCAACCCGCTGGGTTGAGTTCCCCCGACGCAGCCAAAGCTCCAATGGGTTCCATTTGGATCTGGCGAAAAAGGATGGCGGGAAATCACAGCCGATGGGCGGATCTACCAGTGGTATAACCGAGTCTCGTAACCCTTAGTTTGGCGGTTGAGATTCAACCAACCCCAATCGAAAAATATATGAGTCAAAAATGGGTCCCATAATCTTCCCCAAATAGAGAGGTGAAAATGAAAAAAAAAATATAAGCCCTACCTACCTGGCAATTCTGCGTTTTCCTGACCATTTTGGGATGGTGAGTAAAACAAAACGTGACCCTTTGAATGGTGAATATAAGTGACCTCCAACCTTTGGGGATCAAGTTTGGTCACGGCTGGGTCATCACCTGGTATAAGGTAGGGTTATAACCTCAGTTACCCATTCACAAGGCGTTCAACTTTCTCCCCCTTCCGCAAGAAGCCAACAAACCGCCCTTAAGCATGGACGGGTCGACGCCAACCACCGTGGCGCCACGTTCAGCCAAGGCCTAGGTGCAAACATGGGATGCCAAATAACTTCAATGTGTTAACTGCAATAATACATACCCTCCAGCCCTGGGAACCCACGTTTCCCTCAATATTTAGGGGTTATAATATCTATAACCCATATGTTTAAGGCTTGAAACCTTCATTTTTCATGGTTTTGGGGTCCAAAGGAGGAAGCTAACATATTTCACCTTGGGAAAAGGAAACATATCTTCAAAAGTGCCGGCTGGCATATTGTTGGCTATGTTTAGGGCTCCCCCCTCCCAATCATTGTGGAGCGCAACGTAGCATCAATGATCATCATACTTGAAGTTTTAAAGAATCCAATATTTGGAGACTCTTGATGGATGCTAGAAAAAGTCCAACCACCATTCCCCAAATGGTGATGAATCCCATGGTAGAAAGGATTAAACATCACCAAACAATCCCATGTTAGAAAGGACTATATACTACACGTTGTCTTGTTTGATACTCAGGCAACGGACCTTGAAATAAAAGTTCAAACTTAAGTTGAGATCTACTGACCCTAGACATCCAAGTCATCTTCCAGTCATACCTTTCACGTGAGGATCGATGTTTGGAACCCCCTAAAACCCCGAACCTTAACACTGATCCTCACGTGAAAGGTATGACTGGATGTACAAGGTGAATGTGTATATAATCCCCCCAGAGTATGAATACTTAAGCTACTTGGCTAAGTCAGTCCTTGCCTTTTTGGCGCCATAATCGATCCGTTCATTTAAACCAGCGGTTTTTTTCGTGACTTCTTAGTCACTATTTGTTGACTTGATGGTCACGTCATCATCAACATTTACAGGAGTCATAATGAATAATAAATCACCAACCCCAACACTGCAGTGTTATTTTCAGGAAATCCCTGAAAATTGCTATGTGTATTGTTTGTTCTTCTTTTAAAAATGGGTAATTCATATAATCAATGGAGTTTCCTGGTTCCCTTTATAGGTGTTAGGTACCATATAATCCCCCAATTGGCAGTATATACCACTTATATACCACGTGGTACGAGGTATATATTGCCTACTGGGTGATTATATATATATATATCACCTACCACCTATTAAGGGAAAAAGAAACAGCTATTGATATAATGACGGTTGATTGATCATCATTTATCAACATTTACAAACATGGTAAATCCCGCCCCCGGCAAGATGTGTTTTGATCACCCCTCCGGGATAGAGTCCCTTTGGGCCGCTGTGAGCTCAGGGGTCCCCCACTTTGGTGGCTCGACCAAAGAGCTGGCTGAAGGCGGGATGCTTTTCCAATATCCATTCGGAGCCAGGGATGATGGATTTACCTACATTTACCATAGATTTAGGCCAAATGTAGGTTTATATATATATATACCATACATGGGATATACTGGTATTTCAATAGATAGGGATCCTTATAAAATCTTATATAATGGTTTCTTACAATCCAGACATAGCTGGGTAGTATAATCCCTGATATACCCTAAACAGCCAGGTCTTGTATTCATTGCTCACATGATTCTGTTTTCAAGGAGGACAGTAGATGTGCAATGGCCACTTCATCCAAATACTGCATGTATGAAAACCTATGCTCGTCAAATTGGGAATCATTTCCCTAATTTTCGGGGTGAACATTAAAAAACATATCTCAGAAAAAACACCACCTGTAGATTATAGATGTGAGAAATAGTTTGAGAATTTGCGTTATACTATATACTTTTTACTTGGAGTGTTTCTTGGCTCGTTTTTGTCACAACGAATCTACCCCCCCTAGTACTTGGATGTCCCAGGAAGTTAGGATCAATGGTTAGGATCAGTGGGTCATAACTTACTTGATAAATGTGATCTATTGGGGTTATAAGGATACATTGGCGTTATATAACTTAAAACTTGTAATACTACCACTGATCCGAAAAAACCTTTGGAATCCCAGCACTTCCGGCACCCCCAAAAGAACATCCAGACTTACACTTCCACATCCATTTACACACCAACCAAACCAAACATCGCCAGCCGGACCCTCACTTCTTGAAGGTCTCCACCTTTTCCATTCCCGTTGGTCCGACCGGAATCGATGAAACACCGGGACCGGTGACGGGTTGGTTACCGTTGGGTTTGGGTTGCAACAACAGTGCGTATCGGATGATTTTTGCGTATTTTCATATCTCCGGGTAACTCAAGCTAACATCACCAAACGATTTCAGCTACCTAAGGCTTATGTAAGGGACAATACACCCAACAAAAAAAACAAAGATAAGGTTCAGTACCTGCGTTGTTGGTACCTGAGACTTCCATGGCTTGCTGGAAAATCCCATGAAAATCCATATTTTTTCAGGGGCTATGTACATCTTCGAAAGGCCCATTTTCCAGCCGGCCATGTTAGCTTACCAGAGGGTAACTTAATGTGTTTTTAGAAAAAAAACATGCCATGGCACTGCACATTTAGTCAAATATTGCAACAAAAAACATTTATTTCCACAATTCTCTGAATCAAAATACATCTAAAAAAACAACCAAAAGAGCCAGCTTTTCTGTTGCTGGGGTTCATAAACGCTAAGATGAATAGATGATTTACCCACTGTGAACAAGGGTGTTGGCAACCCCCCCAAAGTATCGTCATTTAACTTGGAGACCACATTTAACAAGGATACAACAAACATACCCAAAACTGCATAAAGGAGTTCCCCTTTCCAACCCATCATTGTTAGTATACATCATATATGTGGTATGTGTTCAATTTCCAGGTTGTATATTCATGGAAATAAGGCCGTAAGAGAGTATTTTGCACACCATTGCCCCTTACTAAAAACCTTAGTTCAATGAGGGACCCGTGGAATTGGATGGCCCAAACCTCTGAACGATTCCCAAACACAACTCTGTCCAAAGAACTCTCGGCCTCTGAAACGGCTCCCAGGTCGAAAAAAGACCACCAGGTACCTAGCGATGCAGATTTTTTAGCTGATTTTTCCCGGTGATATGGTAGTTTTCCTACAGTATTAAAATAGCAGTTTTCGGTATCCATGTTAGATTTCTATAGATTTCTGGGGTATATTTCCTACTGAAAATGTGGTTGATGTGGTTTTTTTAGCCCAGTATTTTGCACGGCTTCATACATCCCAAATGGTGCAGGATTTCTGAACCATCAACCGTATATTGGATCTACTGCCTAAGAATTTCAAGGTGACTGATGTGTTGTTTCATCCTGAATGATGCCCTCCTACCACTCCAAAAAAAGTAATATCCCATAGGGTCCACGTATAGGTACATACTGTATATACCTACAACTACCACAAACATGAACCTATATAATAAATGTAGGTAAACATACCGGACTCGTCCCATCCCAGTTTAAATGGGACCTGACGTCCAGAACCTACCACTTCAAGGGCCGGGCTGTACTTCCCACAGGAGAGGCACGCTTGTAACCATGTGACAGCTATGTGAGTGAAATCATACACACAATATAACGTGTGTACATATGTTCACAAGCACAGTAGCATACACATGTTAAAACAGTTTCGCAGGTCAATATACCAGTCCTGTGAATAATCTGGGTATGTGATAAACCTTGGTACGTATACAACTGTGTTACATTGAAAACAACTCATCTACTTTGCGATTGGAACTCAGTTCAAATTTGTTCGTCAGATTGCATTTACGTTTGCAAAAACATGTGAGGCAAACATGTCCAACAGTCATCGCAAAATTTGAGAAACCACCAGTACCAAAAAGTCAATCACCAACATTGTGTGGATCACCCACTACTCATTCTCACAACCCGCCATGCAACCCACCATGAAACAAAAGAAAAAAACGTACTTAAATGTCCCGTTGGAAGTTAGGATCAAAGGTTAGGATCAATGGGTTGTTATACCCTCAATATACACCAGTTACGCCCCTGAAAACTAACATGACATTGGAAAATCCCCATTTTCAATAGGAAATACATCTTCAAATGGTGAAGTTTCCATCGTCATGTTAGTTTTCTGGGGTGTATAAGTAGGTGAAATTAACTACCATTGGAATCCGATCACCATTGGAATCCCAGCACTTCCTTTGCACCCCAAAGCATCCAGTGACGTAGCCTAAAGGGTGTCAGGTTGCGTCTGCTTGTCTACCTTGGCCTCATAATGACCTATTCAAAACCCATGAAATGATACAGGGATTTGCTTAAACTGGTTAGTAAATGGGGTTAATAACCTACTAACAAATGGGATATATTGGGGTTATACAATAATCATAATCTTGGATTTGCTTGTTGGATGAGGATGGAAAGAGTTCCAAACATATTATCCCAAATAGTGATTTGATGGTGATGAATACCAAGTATGTGGGTAGTATATGATATCCCTTATACCACCCTTATACGCCACCAAAACAACAACGGTTGCTCACTTAGCCAATGGACCCTGACCCTGAAATAGTTCAAGTTTGAACGGCTCACTTTTCCCTACTGAAGATGTAATCCCAAAAAGTTGAAATTTTAGCCATTGGCCAACTAAGGCTGTGTTTTTCACTTCTCATTTTAAGGGATCAATTCACGTTTTTGTTTTGACCCTTCAAACAAGTTTCGGGGCGTTGGCCAGGTCACTCGTTGCCATTCAACAACTCGGACAAGCTCAACTGCCAACAGAACACGTGCTCGGGTGTCGTGTGTGGACACGCGTGAGGTCGTCTGAATAGTACCATGGCAACCTACCTCCAAATTAGACTTCTAAAGAAAGGGACCACAAATTCTCTCTGCTTAGAAAAACATATCTAACCAATGGTGGTTGGTCCCTAGTAAGGGAGACATTCTCAAGTTCAAGTATGAAGCCATATCAACCTCTAGTGGGTGCGTCATTGCCACCGTTTTTGCAAAAAATGGTCAAAATGGTTGAACATGTTCATCAAATTTCGCGGTGAAAATACAACCAACATCAGTTGAGAAGCCAACAGCTATAAACAGGGGCCATGATGTACTACCAACCGAAACAATGCACTAATGATTTAAAGGCAATCCCTCAAAATAGCCTTTGATTTCATTTCATTTCTATTGTTTGATTCCGCCCCAAAATGGGTCCCAAATTTGATGACCCCTGCGCAGATGCTCAAAATGCATGGTGTATTTACCTACATTTGGGTAGTTTGGGGGGTAAACGTAGGAAAATATACCATACATTGAGCATCTGGGCTGATAAAGTCAATCTTTATTATTAGCAGCCTGCGGCAGCTGTTTGGTGGGACTCCAAAATCACTCTGATCCTCATGTTCGATTGGTTACTTTGGAAGACTGGGGCATCAACAGCAGAAAAACCACGTCCTACAAGGTGGGCCCCCGGATCCAGTTATAAGTGGAGGGTCATGGGGCCCCTATAAATGGCACAAACATAAATGGGCAAATGCAGTTATAACTTATAACCCTTCTTATAGGGTTTATTTTTGTTGACTCCCCTTATACCTGGATCCGGCCCAGCTTTGTAGTTTTTTGTTTAAAAAAATGCCTTTTGGTTGCATCATGTTGGAAAAACAGTTCAACAAATAACATCATTGTAACTTGGCAAACCCCTGCTAAACGTTGAACTTGTAGTGGATTACATGCGATCATTGCGAACAAACGCCACTGCCAGGCAACTGTGACTGCCAGGCAACTGTGGGTTTTACATGTAAAATCCCACGAACCTCAAAGGAGCGTTCAGGGAATAAGGCTAACCCAAGAGGTGCCAAGTTATATTATATGGGTGCTTCTGAAAATAGGGATACCCCAAAATGGATGGTTTATAATGGAAAACCCAATTAAAATGGATGATTTGGGGTACCACTATTTTCGGAAACATCCATATAGGTCCTTTCTTTGTGAGTGACCAAGGAGAAAACCCCCCAAAAGTCGCCGACCATTTGCAAAGCTATATAACTAAGTCCAGAAGTTACAAGTCCAGCCAAACCCACCTGACTATCCTACTTCATAGTTTCCCCAAGTTGCGAGGTTGTCGGTACACCTCCAAAAAACAAACATCCGGAACCTGAAAATGGACGCCTGGAAGAAGCTAGATTCCTTTCGAAAAAAAAAAACATCATTGTTCAGCTTGCATTTCAATTTTAAATTTTTGTGAGTGTATTCAACATCAAATCCAAAATTCAGCCATCTTCAACTACCTTCGGCTTCCCTACTTGGGAAGATCATCCCATGTATTAAGTGGTTAAACAATTTCATAACCATGGAAAGTAAATCCCCTAACTGGGGGTAATTTCGCCTTTCAGATGCCTGAAAAACCGGCTTATAAATTGGGAGCCCATCCTCCAAGTAGCCTTCCCCTCCTTCCTTGCCTCCCCTCCTTTGCCGCACCTCCCCACCCGAACTGGCCGGCAAGGTAAAATCGGGCGCCGGGTCGCCAGGCTGCACCTTTTTGTCAAATCTGTGAAGGTTGTGTTGCCCGGGTCGACGACGGTTGTGGGGGATGATTGAAAAAAAACTCCTTGTAAAACTGGGATTTGCGTAAGTTGGATGTTTGGAAAAGAAACATATTCTCCCAAATTGGTGATTTAGTGGAGATTTACCATTACCATTGGTAAAAAGATGTAAAAAGTAACAAATCACCTTAGACAACTCCAAGTAAGTTGGTAGGTTTTCTGAAATCAGGCAAAGCTATATGGAAAAAAACATCACACAAATCCGATAATTTTTGGGAATCTGATGTATCTCAACAAGTGCAAGTCTTGTTTCATGAACGCAAAACATCCACTTAACAATTCGATTCTTAGGCGGCCGAAATCCATGAAAAAAATCCATGGTTTTGATACGTGTTGAATACAATCTCTGATTTATATCGCTGACAATCAAACCATCTACGACATAAAACTGATATATAAAAAACAGTTATAAAAGATCAGGGTGTCAACTAACATCAGAAGAATCAGGTATTGCAAAGCCTCGTGCAAAAAAACAAACATGTGTAATCCGCATCATGATACTATGATACCTTTCAAACGACATTTTAGGTGTGCTCACATCGAAATTCTACGAGATGCCAGCAGATTGAAACAATCAAAACATCATGAACTACAACTATGTTTTTGCAGAATATTCAAAACTCCCAACAATGTTATCATAATGTATGGCTATCATACAACCAGACCTATCGAATCAATTTTCCAATCAAATGCCAACCACACCCGAAGGATCCATGTACGGCATAATACAGTACATATAATTACCAACAATTTATGTGTCAAATTCTATGGTAAACACGTACCCTCTTTGTAAACTGACATAGCCATGGAATATCCTCATGTTTAATAGGAAACACATCTTCAAAGGTTCCATACGTTAAATTACCGGAGTGTAGGTAAGGTAGGTAAATATGCCAGTCAAATGAGACTCCCGACCACGCCCGTAGCAATGAACTCCATCTTCAAGCCCATTGGGGCCTTAAGGCGCAATGGCAACAACAACGCCATCCATGTGGTTCAAATCCGTTGAAAGGCGTATCTATAGATTGTGATTGAACCAACCCAGTTGAACAATTATTTACAATGTACCAGTCAAATTGAATCAAATTGAGCCATTCTCCTGGTTTACGGGGTCAAAATAAAAATCATTGAAACCAGAACCTAGGCAAAACAACCAGTGGCCACGATTGTGACCAATCCAAAAGCTGATCCTGAAGGTGCCATTTTGGCTTTGTGAATGCCACGTCTGGGAGAGTTGTCTATCCAGGTGGTCCAGCTGGACCCTAGCCATCAATGCTGGTGAAACCAAAGGGCTTTCTTTCAAGCCGTTGGATATATGGCTGCAAACGGATGCTTCTATAGGGAAGTGTGCTCCACACATTAAGAATCTCTTCAAAGACTTTTGCGGAAAGAAAAAGCATTATGTCGTCTTCACAAGCATGAACAATTGAAAGATCTGGGCATCAATGTCCTGAGGTGGAGATTATGAGGCTGGAACAGCTCCACTCCATCCAAGGTTGATTGGCCAAGTCCATACAGATCCCACCAAGGGACCATGTCCATGCCCGAGAAGGACGCTGGTGACGTCGTTTAATTACGCGCCGTTTTTCGGTGTTCTCAAAGACTGGGTGCAGGATGCCTCTGCATAATTCCGGTCTGTGGCCTACAGTCTCTCTATATACTGCATTAATTTGGAAAACTATTACAACTAAAATTTCATATCTTCACTATATATTGGTATGCTGCACCCCTTTATTAAAAAAGTGGCAAATGAAGGTTCATAACATTGGGATCCCCGAACCAAAAAACGTCATGTGAGCCATCCTGGTGGTGATATAAAAAGGGATTGAACTCATCTAGGTGGAGCTATACAACACCATGTGAAAAATAGAAGTTCACTACTTGGAGGATCATCCCAGTTGATTTTGGCCGCATACCCTGGGAAGATACCCCAAACTTCCCCAAACCCCCCAAAACAAGAATTCCTTCATAAACTGTTGGTGAAACATCCGGTGTACCTTCCAGGAGTATGTGGGCGAGATCTTAAAAGTTAGCAAGTAGTTAGAATCACCCGCATTTATCAGGCATGAAGTTCGGCCATTTGGAAGGGGTCCCACAACCCCACGTCTTGGGGACTTACGATCACCATGGTTGCTAAGTACTTACTAAATCGGATGACAAGTCGTAGGTACTCTTCCTGCGATAGGGGTGCAAACCCTAAACTATGCTTGAACCCACCACCTGCTCATCTCCTGACCAAACAACTTAAAAACGAAAAAACATTGCTAAGTGTATGATACCAAGGTTGATGTCATGGTGATGTCACTCAACATGAACGTATCATGATTCAAGGCAAATTCAAGGTGTGATGTGTCACAATTCTTTCACTAGGAAAAATACTGAATTTGTACATGAGAGAGCCCAAACCACTGACAAAAATGTCACACACGTCGTTTCGTGTTGGGAGATAAAACTTGAAAGTGCATCATGTCAAAATTTGAGAAGGATCACTTTGACAAAAAAATAGATTTGCTTACACCCGAGCAATTCAACATGGATACCAAAAAATGGCCAATTTTAAGCCGGAGTCACCATTTCCAAGGCCCATCATTTTGGGTATCCATGCTATAGTTTTCGGGGCTGTACCTCCCTCCCCCGAAGTTTATTAGCTTGCCTCTCAAAAGGTTTCCGAGTCCCAAAAGGCAAGTAATCTTCCCACCATCATTTTTGAGGGCTTTCGCTGTTAACTTCACGGTGTAGTCTCTTGAAGGTTTCCTCTCCCAACAATGTGTTGATTCCGTTGGTGTCTCCTACAAGATATCCTCCTACCAGCTATAGATGGGGTGGACATTAAAATCTAGAAGTAGGGTTGCGTATGTATGTTCCAGTTACCCTCCAGGGAACTAACATATCCCACCTGAGGAAAAGGAACATCATCTTTAAAACTGCCTTGGTAGGGGATATGTTGGTTCCCAGGAGGGTACCTATCTATAATAAGGCCATTTAAAAGGGCTATTGCACCCCATGTAAAACTGGTGACAAGGCCCATCTTGTACTTATGTCAAAATCATATCATTTGGGTCTTCACCATCGGGATATATCTTTGAAACCCTCCGACACAAAAAAAAAATGTGGAAATAGCGTGACATAGCAAGCGCATGTTGTTATCTTAAAACATCTTTCAAAATCCATACGAGTTCTTACATGTTTTATAAACGGTTAGTTGCTTCCAGAAGTACAACACTTTCAGTGACAACTAGTGTCACAAAGATTGAAGCCCTACTCAACGCATCTTATCTGCATTACAACATGTAGTAATCCAACCGATACATGGACACTATTTGGTCTCAAAGAACCCAAATCTAACTGGAGTTATAAATTAACCCCGACTCATTGGAGCTATATATGGGATTACAGCCCCTATAAATGGGGTTGTGTCTGTGGATTCTTGAAATGCTATGCCTTCGTATTTTGGGGATGAGAGAGTTTCCGATGAATCTCCTCCCTTAAACATCACATAAACATCATGAACAATCATTTTCGGGCAACATTTCCTGTAGTGCCAAAACCTGAATGTTCTCCCGGCATTTTGGGAGATTCCCCTATACTAAACCGTCATCTGGGGGAATGCCCACCCGGCAGCTTCATCGCTATAAATTGCCCAATAATAATGGTCCAAAAGGGAACACATGCAATCCCCATGTTGATGGGATGTTCATTGCAAACCTTGGATGATACACAACTAGTTGGTGATTTCATCCTGTTATTAGTCAAATGGGGTTCCATCTTCCCCAAATATCGCTATTTGAAAAGGTTGAAAATTAAACCAAAAATCATTAGTTGGTGGTTGAACCAACCCATCTAGAAAAATATGCTCGTCAAATTGGATCAATTTCCCCAAAGTTCGGGATGAAAATTCCGAAAATCTTTGAGTTGCCACCCACCCAAAATCAGCTCTCTTTAGCATTACACCCCAGAGCGGCTCATCACTGGAAACCCCTTTCAAAACTGAGCCGAAGGACCTCCAAACCCAAAAACGAAGGCCTGGCCGTGGAGCAATGGCCATGGGAGAAGCACATGGCCCTAAACCAACGAAGACAGGATTCCTTTCATTAAAAAAAAGGTTTGGAGAAATTTGCCTCAGGTTTCTGGGTGTGTTTTTTTTTGGGGGGGGTTGTACCAAACATGTTGATTGCTCCATCTTCGACAAAACAACCAGGATTTCCACATCATGGTCATAAGCTCATGTTCATGTAAAGTGAAAATTAATCTGGTCCCTTGGCATTGATTCATCAAACTTCCAAGTCTCAAATATTGAAATGGCAACCATAATCACTTCCATCAACATTTGATTTCAGTGTGGCTAATCAGCCAACCCCCCCTTACCTCGCTCAGAAATAAGGGCTTAAAGCGGCCTTATTAAATCTATCAAGAGAACCCGATGGTCAATAATCCCAAGGCCTTATTTCCGGTGGGCGTATGTTAGGGGGGTTGGTTGACCAGTCTGGAGATTTCAAGCGCCTCAGCTCTCCAAGAAATACCGCAAAAAATTCTGATTTTCTTAACAACAACCCTTGCGGGTATTGTAGCAATGTGAAACTCACCGGAAATCATAGTGAAACATCAGTGTGAAAAAAACAGACCTGTCTGGACCTCTCTGCCCAGTCCTTTGCTCACACCCAAATCACAAAGCACAAAGGATATGCAACTCCCGAAAACTAACCAAATTCCAAGAAGGCCGAAGGAAAAACTCATCCACAAGTCTTAGTCCTGAGTCTTAACCACCTGGTGTTTCAGGTGCTATGTTTTTTTTCTTTAAGAACAATAATCCATGCCGAAGTCCACGCGGCAGCGGCTTTCTTCAAGACGGTGTCGACTCCTTTCATGCGGCGCAGTTGGCCTTCCTCGGCGGCAAAGGGAAGAAAGGCTGTGAACTGTGATTTTCATCTTTTTGGGGGCGAAAACGTGACCATTTGGGCCATCAAAAGGTCACTTGGAAGAAGTCAAATTTACACACAATTTGGGTAGTTGAAAGGGTGTCGAGTCTAGGTCATCTATATGGGACTGGTCAGGTACCTAACATGAAGTTTGAAAGTTGTCGTCTTCGACTACAAATCATGTCCGCTGATTTTTGATGGTACCAAGGCACTTGATTTGCTTCTTGGATAGTTGGAAACGCAAAACATATTTTTAAACTGTGATTTCATGATGACTTACCATGGTAAAAAGTAGAAATCACCTTAAACAAACAAGAGTAAATACCGCCCTGGATGTCCAGTCATCCAACCAAAGCACATGTCTTAGGATTATCTGAAGGTTGCAACCTTTCCAAACCATACAATGGAGCAGAGTTTGGACTTAGGACTTCTTGGGACTGTATGCAAATGTTAGCAAATGTTAATGTATTAATGACTGATAATTCTAGGTACTATCAACAAACCCGATCATGTTGTCACGAGGGCTTAAGATGATCTCAAAATTTTTCAAAACATATTCCCGAAATGGTGATGCTTCAAATTGTTTCATGGTGGAAGGCAAAAAAAAACATCTGTTTAGTACACTAATCCAAGGGAAACCTGCGAAAAAGGGGCCGAGAACATTCCGGCTTTTGGAGATCATCATTTCCAGGTTCCTGTCTGATTTTTCCTTGAGATGGCCACACGATGTCCAAAATGCAGCATAGATGGAAAGTAGAACAATTATATTTATTGGATATCTCAAAGTCAGGCAAAACTTAGGTCCACCGCTGAATGTTTAACTTTTAGTGAGTTACATTGCGATCATTGCGAAAGTTGCCACTGTGGGCAGCCGTGACTGCGTGGTGAGTTACATTTGAGACCTTTTCAGAAGCTAGGACCAAGTATTTTTCAGAAGCACCATTTTCTTTTCAAGCTAGGACCATCGGTTGGATTTGGCTCGTGGCCTCTGTTTCTGATCTGTAGGCGAAGCCATTGGCTTATTAAAATCAGTGGATCCGTCTCCCTGTTGAACTGGATCTGTCAAAATGAAATCATGGCCACTGAGACCAAGGATATATATGGATAAATTTCTGACCCGTCGTCGGTCCATACCCGTCGAAGTGGACCAATAGAACTTCTTCACTGGTATCAAGGGGCACTTGTACCCAAAAATGAGCCACCAACAAACAAGTGATTTTAAACTCAAGTCGCACAAACAGTTGGTCAAGTGGACAAACCCTCTTCACAGAGGCATCAAAGACATTTTGTGATTCTTACAGCGCACAAAAAAAGTATGTGCTAACCCCAAATTGAAAAGGGGCTCTTTTGCGACGGACATCAACGGACTACCAACGATTTGCGCCCAGAAATTGGGACCACCCCAATCCCAAACCCTCAATGTGTATGGTCTATTTCCTCTCGTTTTGGGTAAAGTTTTAGGGGTAAAATTAGTAGGTAAATACACCAGTCCCATTGTTTGGGAAATGGGACCTAAATGGCAAGACTACCGTTGGAACTGGGTTGAAACCCGGCGGTTTTGTTGGGCAACTGCATCTCAGCAACTGGCCGATCAGTCACCATGATTCGCTTCAGAAATTCAGCCACCAAAATGTAAATGTACGTTAAACAACGCAACTCCGCTGAGAGCTACAATAGCAATTCCAAGCAGTTATCTTTGCAAGACCCAAACAAAAACATCATGTTGTTGTGAAAATAATCATGTAAACATATGTAAAGCATGTAAAAAAAAAGTCATCACCCTGGAAAAAACAGATCCAGCCATTCTGAAGCCCCCTACCTGGAAAAGTATAAGGATCCCTCTCTTTAAAACTCAACCAACCCCAGGATTTGTTTCCGGCTCAATTCCCATGCAACACAAGGACGCATGTCCAATCCTTCCAAGTCGCCGAATAGAAAGCATAGACGTCGTCTTTCCATACGGAGGTCTGGCGCACGAGACATTTTGTTTGGACGGTTTGGAACCGACGAGAGGAAACGGGAAACGAGTCGACGAGAGTCGGAAACTGAAAGTATTTTTACAGAAGCTTTATTTTGTATGTGTTGAAGGTCGACAAAAAAACATCTACTGTGTATATCCCTTAGTACAAATTCAAGTNCAAGTAAGTTTTTTTCTCCGGGGGGGGGGTGTTGGGCAGGCTTGAGGTTGAAAAGAACATCTTTTGCAGCTGCGTTGTTGGGTTTTTGCCTTCAAACTTTGATGCCCTGTGATGATGAACCTTGGATTTCAGTATTTACATGTATTTACCTACAGGTACCCTCCAAACTACCCAAATCTTGATAGATATGTCATGCATTTGAGTGGACCTGGGTGCTACTGGAATAAGATTATAACTATAACCCTACTTAGGTGGAGACTTACTTCATTCTTACATATTCTTACTATCTACTTGAGGCGCAAATTCCCGAAGAAAGCTATGCAAAATTAGTGAGCTCCCTATCCTTCGGCATGGTCTTGCAATCATCTATATATGATTATGTGGCATTGCTTTCGCCCTGGAACTGTAGCTCATTGACTGTTTTTTTGATGCCTATGTTCTCAGTTGAGGTTCCAACAGCTAATTTCTGGACGAACATGAATAGGAAATATTACATTTGCAAACGCTCCATGTTCCAGGCAAGCATACTAGCCTACCGGAGGAGTGCACTTGAAATCTTACTCCCAAATTTATATCGCAACCTAAGATATGAAACAGGGGCAACCTAAGTTATTTCGACATTTTAGTTCTTATGTTCTTCTACCATTGTCCAAGAGTTATCCCTTCCAACACTCATCAAAATGTTCCTTTTAGATATTGATCAAACACTGACACGTTTCAGTGTCAACATGACCCACCACTGGTGCTTGGTGAAAAAGTCAGAAGTCCAACATAAAAAACAACAGGTTTTCTCCGCCAAATGCTGAGTTTTCATTGGTGAAAAACAGCAATGTTTGCTGCAATCCTCCTTCTTCTGATTCTTCTCCATCTGCTTTCGCCGTTGTTCCTTTGCCTCCACACGTGTGCACTCAACGTGTTCACTGTTTCCTTGGGCGCGCGCAAGTCAATGGATTGCAAGAAACTTCCCCACATTCGTTTTTGCTCTTGTGAATCAGCCACAACTGCTGCAATTTGGAGCGAAAGGTTCGAAAGACATGCGTGTCAAGTGGTTGCAACACACAGGTCAATCCTGCTCAATCCTGCTATGCCACTGTTACCTTAGACTGACATTAGTGATGTTACAGTCTAAGGTTTTTCAAAGATACATGAAAGGTGGAGGTGAGGGCAATGTCTCAGCAGGTCTTCTGGAAAAAGGTCCCCCTGAGAAAGCCCACGAGCCAGGAGGAGGCGAAACAAAGTAGCCGAGAATTCAAATTCTCCTCCTTCACCCCAGTGCTGGAGAACTGCAAGACCCAGTCAGATGCTCTCTGCGCAAAGGCAGGAATACTTGGGTGGATGTGACAAGATGAAGTTTGTCCAAATAATGATCCCAGAGTCCACATATGAGCCCTCTTATTCTTCGCCCCTACTACTAAGAAAATTTTGCTCCAACTCCTTCTCTCCCCATCCCCCATCCCCCCGCCAGCTCGTCACCGACACGCAAGCCCTGTGCCTCAGGTGAGAATCAAAAGGTTGCTTTGAAGAAGCTGGTGGGTATATACATACCATATCATACCATCCATCTATGGTATATTTACCATATCTTACCATAAACATCAACCAAATGTAGGCAAATATACCATACATGGATGGTATGGGATGTATAACCAGCCCTACGAATCCGTCATGGGTAATGGAACACAACCAAAAACATGATAAACATGGATGGATCCTTAGTGGTTCATGGAAATTTTTCCATGGGAACAATTGCTGATTAGCTTCAGACATCTGGCTGATGTGCTTTGTTGTCCGTTGATGCTACTTCAAGTGGTCAACACGAATAACACATCACGAAGAAAAACGTCAACATGTCATAAACCCCATCGCCTAAAAATATCTCGTTGAACATTTTAGACAACAATCTTTGTCTTGAATTTCAAAATCAACCAACTAAAACATAAAAACTTGCCTGGATAATCCTTTCGGGGTGCCAAATGGATGGGAGTTGGGGCTGCCGCTAAATAATCCCAAATAGGGTTCAAACACTACCGGCTGGAGGGTGCTAGTATATACATATATATATAAATATACCACCATATATAAACCAATCCCACCAACATATATATATCATATAAAAAATATACACGCACTATATAGGGTTTACTAACCAAATATCAATTAGTATATACTACGTACCTTTTTTCCAAAACTTGGTTGGTTCCCTTAGTTTTGAGTTTTTCTTCGGTTGAACCCTGTCTGGGCCCGCGGAACATAAGCCCGGCTTTCTGGCTTCACATAGACCACTTTGGGATTGGTCCTTGAGACCAACGGCTGTTGATTTTTTGCAGTGAAGTGTTGCAGGTACGCTATGTATATTATATAAACATAGACAAGTGTAAATATGTATATATAATATGAAAATATATATTTACATAAAGATATAAAGAATTACATATAGATAAGTTTGAGAGCGACAAAAATCAGTCAGATATGATATGAAACCATTTTGTCAAAATGCCTGATAAGAACGATGGTGCAATGCATCAGTAATTTCAGAATCCACATCAACCGGTTGTTTTTTGTTTGGAAACGCCATCCTAGCACATAGCAGACCTGGCGCCTTCAAAACATGTTGTTTCTCGTTGAAATTGCTGTTACCATCGCAAGTGGCACAAAAAAAATGTATACTACTATTATGAAAAACTCAGCCAGCCACAGATTGGAAATGGCAAAATATTTATTTTTTCAAAAAAATATCATTTTGATTATCATGAACATTATCAAAAAAATATCACCCTCAATTAGCTTTGCATATCAATGATCATCAAATCAAATGTATCACAATACATGTGCATGTCATTTATTCCTTGTGACGTTCTGATTCTGTTTGACCTAACAAAATCAGGGAGATGTATCACATTTTACTGTGGGTTATATAATTCATACTCAAAAAATATCGCATCTGTTTTTTTCACCAAAAAAAGCAAATCATCAATCATCAACAGCTATCAGGTTTGATCTTGAAGAAATTTCAAAACATGTTAAATACTGCTACTATCACTAAAATCATCAAAATTGAAAATGTTCAACTTTTTGGGCAGGAAATCCAGAAAATTCAAAAAAACCTCGAGTTTTTTTCAAAAATCATCAACCAAATCATACAAATTG
>DF239237.1:156617-229434 GCA_000507305.1 Breviolum minutum Mf 1.05b.01
GAGTTTTTTCAAAAAATCATCAAAAACATTATCAAAAAATCATCACCAAATCATCAAAATTGAAAATTTTCAACTTTTTGGGAAGGAAATCCAGAAAATTCAAAAAAACCTCGAGTTTTTTTTCAAAAAATCATCAAAAACATTATCAAAAAATCATCACCAAAATCATCACCCTGTCACCCTGTCAGAGGTATTGCAAAAATCCCTAAAAATCACCAAATTGAATGATTTTTTGATTTTTTCAAAAATCAAAAAAAAACAAAAAACCTTCAGTTTTTTCAAAAAATCTTCAAACAATTTTCAAAAAATCTTCAAAAAATCTTCGAAAAATCTTCAAACAAATTTCAATAAATCTTCAAAAAATCTTCAAAAAATCATCACCCCCCAACCCTGTCATCACCTGGTTTTTCTACTGTTTCATACTTTTTTTCCTGCAAATTTGAGGTGTTTTAGTGCGTACTAACCCATAATCCTCTCATTTTCACAAGTTTCCACATGTTCCTCCTCTTTTTCTATTTGTTTTCCTCCTCCTTTCTGACGCTATGTTTGATATCATGATGTAGTTTTCCTGATCATGAGGATCGGAGCTACAAGCCAGGAACACCAAAGTAAAAAAAAAATAATATATATATATATATAAATCTACTATAAAGCCAGCCATGAGCAAAAAATGGATCACTGTAAGTTGGGACTTGGAAGGATTTCTGTAGTCCATTCCTGGGGGGTCTGATATCCTGGCTCAGGATATCAGACGCCCCTGGCCACCTAGATCAAACCTCATTTTGGTAATCTTTTCAAAGAAATAATTAATAATAATGAAATAATCTGGTCAAGCAACACACGTCGCACAACCGTCAATACTACGAAAACATGTCAATAATGTTGGGGACATTGGAAGACATCCACAATGAGTGGCAAAGAAACATTGAAAATGTTGGTGATGATTAAAATGAACCTGTCAAACATGCCGATGATTTGTTGAACATGTTGATGATAATGATAATGATGATTTTTTGAAAAAATAAATAAAATTGGAGATGTCAATGTGTGGCTGTGGGTTTCTCATAATACTACTAGGGCCACTAGAATTGTCCATGGAAGTTAGCAACTAGTTAGTAAGTTGGCTCATAACCTATTTAGGGGATTTACAACCTACTTCAAAAGGGTGAATCAATCCATTTACTAAGTACCATAGACATCCCAGTAGTTGCTATACAGCTACTCCATTATTGATAGTAATGGTAGTTTGCCAGTCATCAATACAAACCAAAGACACTGAACTCTGCATGTGCCATCAATATAGTCTACATATAAGCTTTGTTGTTGTGAGAAAAGCAAAACATACAAATATAGCTCTACCCTGTGATTTGGAAGATTCTGGGGCTCTTTAGCTCCCCAATTAGTAGGGAAATAGATCACACCCAGCTCCTTAGCTCCCCCAATATCACAGCCTTTTTTACCATTTGGCCTAGTTAACTGTTAAAAAAAAACACCCAGTCATTTCGAAATAATGTCTGGGCCCCCGAGAGAGCAACTGCCGATTAAAAACATCTGAAAAAAAACACGCTCACACCACGAACCGCATGATATTCGTCCATTCTTTCGGTAAACTGGATCAGCGAAGCCTAAACGCTCAATATGGTCTATATACCTACATGCATGGGAACCCACGTTTCCTTCATTTTGAGGGTTAGTTATTTCACCCATATATTGGGGGTTCAAAACCTTCATTTTCATGGGCACTTGGGGTCCAAGGGATTTGGGTACTTCTTTTTGTTAAAGGGGGCACATGTGATAAATACATCCGTCCCATTGAAAGACCGGGTAGGTGAATTTGGATGTTTCACCAAAATATTCTAGCATTGTTTGGGCCAATTTCGGGGTTCCTCGGGTCTACTGTAGCGAAGTGTGGTCTTTGGAGAAAAAATGGCAACCAAAAAACGACATCTCCCAACAAGGCTTCCCTATGAACACAACCTTTGTGGACCCATACAGGATCAATGTATGGTATATGTAACGTACCTCCTACACATTTAGTGCTTGTTATCTGAAATCAATCAGAAAATAGATTAAATTGAAGCAATATATAAAATGATGTGTATATAATTATATATTACCTACATCTACCAATCTACATTTACTTGGTTATTATGGTAAATATATACCAGTCCCATGGTGGGACAAAGCTATCGCCTATCCAATGGAGAGAAAACTCCGATGATTTGTCCCATTTCTAGGCTTCAAAACAAAAGCTTGAGGTCATAATTGCCATAAGTAGGTGAAATAACTACCGTTTGGAATGTACTTGGATGTCCCGGCGGAAGTTATGATCAAAGGTTAGGATCAGTGGGTTATAACCCCAATACCCCCATTTATAAGAACTACCATTGATCCTAACCATTGATCCAATCGTACTTAGTACTTCCAACAGAGCCACAAAAAAAAAACTCTCAATTTCCATTATACCGGTTGTTTAAATAGTGGGATCCTTATCACAGGTTATCAAAATCCCTATATACATGGGGTAGGATAATCACCCCCCCAAAAAAAACAACCAACCAGGGGCCCTCTTTTCAGGATGCTCAACAGGACATCCAGCACTAAAAACAAAAGCTTCGAGGCCAAGCACAAGGATTGGGCTCCAAATTCTGCTTCGCCACCGCCGATGTAAAAATCATCGCCTTTGTTTTTCTTTCGACCAAAAATCATGTTTTTGTGACCACGACTGACAAAATGATGATGACATACATATAGAATATAGCAAATGATGATATGTATTTATATATACGTATACAGATACAGTATATCTGGGCAAATAGTTGACAAATGATCTGGGAAATTTTTCCTATACTTCCTAAACCTAAAGAGGATTCCGCTACTATTCACCACCATTTGGGGTGACCAAAAGGGCGGTTTGGTCGCGATGAAATTTTGCCCAAGACATATGGTGCAAAGAAAAAAAGGCTGGCTCCCATTTTGGAAAAGGATCTTAGAACACACCCTCCCTGAAACTAACATGGCAGCTGAAAATGGATGGTTGGAATACTAGTTTCCAAAATCCAATTTTCTGTGCCTTCGACCAAAACCTAACGTTTTCCAAGACCGCAATGTGATCTGCAAAATGTGTTTAGTATGATGTGAAAACGTTGCTTTTCATAGAGCCATGGATGCAAAACAAAACACATCCTAGAGACACATTTCCATACTAAACGTATGAACACTTTCAGTCACACTTTGACTGTTTCTCCAAGAAACTATACAAGTCGTATAGAACAAAAGACCATTGATCATTGCTGAGGACGAGAATACAACAAGAGCCTACCAAAGCAAGAAATTAACCCAGCTACAAATCTGTAAACGTATTATATAGATGTATTAAACATTCACCACTCAACCATCCATCTGGGAAAAAAACAATAATTCCAAAACCTGAATGTTTCCGAGGATAATCCCTGATCCTATTCACCATCATTTGAGAGCACTTCCCTCTCCCGGCGGGCGGTGTTAGGTCCCCTGCTTGGGATAGGACCAGGATAAGCCACCTGCCCGCGACTTTTGGATGACATGAAGAGCTGTGGGTTTTTCTCAGCCATAAAACACTCACGGCTGGAACCCAATAAAAATTGATGCTTTGTATAGATGTTTCTCCTTTTCTAAGGAGGTACTGGTGCAGGATTTCTGAACCATCAACAGTATTGGTTGTTTCATATAGGGATCCTTACCCTCATCCTGGTTTCAGGTTCCAGCCGATAATTTTGGGGAGAAAAGCATGGACTCAAGACATCCACCTTGCGTTCTGAGTCCACCACGGTGTTTTTTTGGATGGTTGGTATCCCACGGCCGTTGAAACAGTGGCAAATAAAGGTACACTACCCCAAGCATCCATGTATGGTATATGGGGGTTTCCTAAAATGGGGGTACCCAACAACCATGGGTTTTCCTACGAAAACATGATCATTCTGGGGTGTTTTGGAGGTACCACCATTCAAGGAAACATCCATATTTTGCTACATTTGGCTTACTGTAAATGTATGGTAAATGTAGGTAAACATACATGGATGGTACATAGCTATGAAGCACTTGTTTTCACCTCTCCTCCGTGTAGACAACCCTACCATTGAGTGAACAAAACATCGAATCAGCAGGATCACCAGGTGAATTCATAACGAGATTGGCCCCCATTCCCATGATCAGCCATACGAAAACCGAGGGGAATCACGAAACAAAACATCTGCCATGATACACCCTGGAAGATTAACATGGAACCTACAAATCACCCTTTTAGAAATGAAAAAGATCTGAACCAAACTTCCATGATTATGTTCCATGTTAATCTTCAAGGGTGTACTGGTTGTTGAATAGGGATCTGCATCCTTTATAATGTTTGTTATAATCACCATATAACAGGGTAGTATCATCGCCTATATACCCTCAAGAAGCAGGAACCAAAGGTTTGTTCATTGCTCAGATAGACAATGCGATGACAGCAACAAACCACCGGTCATCCACATCGCTAGGTGTGTAAACCCAACGGATCCGATCACTGCTCTCCAAACCACCGATGCTTGGCCTGGAAGGGGAAACCGATTTGGATCAAGCCTTCCTTATAACCTCAAACGCGGCGTTGGTGGTTGGTGGTTGGTGGTTGGTGGTTGGTGGTTGTTGTTGTTGTTGTTGTTGTTGTTGTTGTTGTTAGTGATGGTGATGGTGGTGGTGTTGACTGCCTGGTTCAACACTGGTTTTCTTGGCTAAAAATGTGTTTGCCAGGATCTGCTTGCCTACGGATTTTTGGACACTCACAGCTCAGTTTGTTGCTCCTGATCCTCCAAGTATCACTGCATTTATTGGTATCCCAAATGTTCAGTGTATGATACGTTTAGGTCTAACGCTGCTTACTAACGGGTCTGGGCATCCCCAACTTTGCTCCTCAGCCTTGGCAGCTCCCAGCGGCCACCTTAGGGGGGAAAGGAGTCGTCGCCGTGAAAAACGGTTATAACGGTAAGCCCCTGAAGATAAACCCCCTGGAATAAAGGAGATTCCCTAGTGGAAACCATCATTTTCAGAAGTGATTTGTTAGTTTTAGGGAGTGTATGTGGATGTATTTCTGGTCAGCCCCCCTGAAATTTTATGAATTGATACCCAAAATAATGAGACTGATTTGAAGGGAGATACAGTTTAAAACCATCATGTTTGGTATTGTGAATTCAAATTTCGGGAAGATACCGTATTATTATAACTGGGGTTAATACAAGTATAGGACTTACTGGGGTCATTATAAATCTTATTTACAACTAGGGAAACGCCCCTTCCTGCAGTTATTCCAAACCCAATCAATGCACTGGCACTTCTTATTGCCGTGGTCAGTTTTGTTTGACAAAAGACCTATTTCAAAGTTGAGCACATCTTCGCGCACGTCTTTGCGAAGAAGCAAGAACCCCACTGTTGGAATGTGGGTCAGAAGGGTCTTTCCCTAGTAACAAGCCTTCAGACCCTTCTGTCCTTGTGACGACTGGTCAGGGATCAAGCAGTCACTTCGTTGTACATGGCTGGGAGCACTCTTCTGCCATGCTCAACACTTGATTCATAGCAACATTCAGAGCCCGAACATCATCAAAGGACCTGGGCTGTCAGGAGTGCCCCGGACCAGCCAATTTTCTATAAGGGTGTCAACCCTTATAAAAAATCAACATGACCTTGACCCAAAGTACCAATACGGAGTTTGGTCATCTCTGTGCGCCACTCCGTGACCCTCCATCGATTCAGTATATTGGTCAGGCGAACGATACTGTGGGTGAACTGCTCCATGTACCACGCAGCGTTGTAGTCAGCAGCACACAAAGTTCACTATATTCCTTCACCAACCCAAATTGTCCGTCCATTGTTGTAATCGGTTTCCCTTACATTCACCACATTTAAGGCGGGAGGTTGGAAGTGAGGCCGTTATAGTGTTGCTCAAATATTTGCTTCAAGGCAAACTGCTCAACATGACCATAGATACCATAGCCTTGAAGCATCAAGTCTTTCATCCCCCAAACCAATCTTAGTGGTATTATTTCATAACCCATGGCGGCATCCATGGACAACTCCCCAGGTCATAATATATAGATATTCCGCCGTCGCCCGAAATGTTGAGATCCATGGAGGGGACCGTGAGCGTGAAATTTTTTGTGAAATCGAATGAGTCACTGGGATCCAGTTCTGGGAAGGCAAGTATCTGTGCCAGAAACTCCTTTCTTGGGGGATAAACTCATCCCAGCTTTGAATCCGGGATTCCTTATATGAATCCTATCCCTACCATATACCAAAAACAAAATGGGATTTTTTAGACCCCAGCACATCTCAATATCTCATCTCCAAGGTCCGTTTTTTCTGTAAAAATCAATATTGGATATATTGGCGTTGGAAGTTGCAAGAAGCTGAACGAGCAACCAAATCAACCAATCAATTTTGGCTGCTTGCCTCAGCATCCCTTTTTGTCGTCCAAATTGGGAATCATTTCCTCCAAGAAATTCTGGGGTAACACAAAACAAAAACCATCTTTGAGAAAAAACCACCACCTATATACTATAGACTAACTAATATGTTCTTTATCCAATATTTCTGGAATATTTCAACTGTTTTTTGGGGAAATGCATGAATCATATGCCCGTTCCATTTCTCGTTTTCAGCTCATCAAAACCCCTATGACTCACCCAAGCGTTTCGGACCATGAAATCAAAGGATTAAACTCTATTTGAGCCGACTAGAACGAAGTACTCCCCCCAACAAAATTGGTCAGATTGGCCAACAATCAATGTATTTTTACGCAAGTTGAAGAGGAAACTCGGTTTGAACAAAAAAGCTCACCTCCTTCGAGCTGCCAAACTTGGGAAGCTTCACAAATGTTGTCGGTTGAAGAGTCAGGATTGCATTGATGTCCATGCTGGTAATCGTAATCATTTCCTAACGTTGGTTTATGACCCATTTACAGGATTTACAACCTGCTTATAAAGGGGTTTTCTCCATCTAAGGCCATCCCAACCATCCACTGTCAGGTGCGATTCACTTTCAGGTGCGATTTGTTAGTTTCAGGGAGGTAGATACCCAAACACACACACACACACACACACTCAATGGATCTCAATGGGAGGATTCTATATGTACCTACAAGACTGGGTAGTTTTAAACACCATACCATCAGTGGTTTGGGATACACCTTCAGAAGAAACTAACATAGAACCTCCAAAAACTGTTGTTCAAATAGGCATTTCCTTTTCCAAACTTGGATGTCCATGGTAGTTAGTAACTATAGTTAGTAAGTTGGTTTATAACCTACTTACGGGACTTGCAACCTACTTATAAAGGGGTTGCAATCCATTTACTACGTACCATGGACATCAATGGACATCCCAGAAGGCTCATTTTCAGGCACCATGTTCTCTGGGTTCCCCCGCCAGCTGCCAACGAGTCCTGCCAAACTGCCACGGGCCAAATGCCGCAGCAAAGACCTCACGGGAAAACTCGGCGAAAAGCTCACGTCGTTGGAACGGCGAACAAATCAAGCAACACCCAGAGATTGTTGTTTTGCACCACCCAGATGTTCAATGTATGGTGTATTTACCTAAATTTGGGTAGTTTTGGGGGTAAATGTAGGTAAATATACCATACACCAAGTATTACGAATGGGATTTTAGATACCCCCGTTCGCTCCAAATCCCTTCCAAACTCGCACCAGTTATATAGTTCCTGAATCGGATTCTTGTTGGAGCATTTTTCTTGGGGCTTGGGGGTGATGCCCTGATCCTTTTCACCATGACCAACAAATATACACTCCCTAAAACTAACAGCTCGCACCTGAAAATAGGTCATCATCCCGAAAGCGAAACGATCGTATTCCAGTCTCATCCATTTTCAGGTGCGAACTTGCTGTTAGTTTCAGGGAGGGTAACATCTGCTAGTTGGCGCCTCTCCATTGGTACAAAACCGGTCGGCGCGGAAGCCTGCCATAAGCCCACCTACTTCGCGGGTGGGATGGTCATATTTCACATGGCACCACAGCAAACTTGGATGAGTATGGGTAGTTTAAGGAAGCTTTATGGTAATTTTTGAAGCAAGAATTACCAATGTAATCAAAAGATTTGAAGCATATATATTGGTCAAAATAAAGAGAAAAATACAAAAGAAACTGAAAACAACACCTAGTGTATTCAGATTTCATAGTAGATTTCATATATACATAGATGTTGAACCATAAATCTACAACACATGATCTTAGCATTGGGTAAATACCTTCTCCAACAATGCTGGGTCTTATGCAAGCATCTTCAAAAGGGCGCCCAATGAATAATATTGCTCTACAAAACGGCCAATGTTGTGAAGGTGCTTATCCACCTACCTATCCATCTACATATCTATCTATCTATCTATCTTTCACTATCTATCGATCTATCTTTCACTATCTATCGATCTATCTTTCACTATCTATCGATCTATCTATCTGTCTATCTATCTATCTATCTAAATACTCATATAAGCCATTGGCCAAATATCCCGTTGACAAAAAATGATTTGGGTTCCTGTCCCTGGCCACATATTTTCACTTTTTCGATCTTTGGGGTATCCCTTCTGAATCCTGGCTCGATTTTGAAGACTTGCAAGGGCACTGGAACAAAAATTCATCTGAAAAAAATGCGCTCCTATTTACAGGCAAAGGAAACAAGCAAAGATTCCTTTTCAACTGCCGGGGCATTGTGGTGAGATCAAGTGAGAGAGATTTTTTTTTGGGGGGGTATTTGCCTTCACTAAAGTCACCAATTTCGCGGTGAGGGTGCTGCTTGGCATCGCGGTATCGCTATCATTCGAGTAAACAGACGTTTTCAACAAGTTGTGGTAAGAGGGCAATTTAGATCAATAATACTGTTCATGGAAGAAGTCCGGAACCAGTTGAGGTTGGTAGCGTATCCAATCATTTACAAGGTTTCAAAAACATCCCAGGTAGTTGTTTGGGATTTCTGAACCATCAACAGTAGTTTCTGGTTCCGGACAAAACACAAGGTGAGCTAAGGCAATATATACTTGGTAGGGCGCGCTGTGTTGTAGTTGTCTGATTCCGTGACTTTAGCACTGGCTTAACTTCTGCAGTTCAAACCCATCATGCAGAAAACTCCACTTCTCAAACATGGAAAAAACCTGGCTGGAAAAGGTAACCGAACAGTCTTCAACTTGGAAAGCTCGTTTTAAAATCATCAGTTGAGCCACAGAAAAAAAATCCATTGTGCTGGTTGTTATTGACGGAATCCTCACAATGGTTCACGAAAAAAAAAAAACTCCCCACATAACCGGGCAAGACGTCATCACCCTTGTACCCTAAACAACCGGGGTTTTGGTTCATTCTGAAAGGGTCCATGTATGGTATACCTTACCTGCGTTTGAACATCCTCTGAATTAACCGCAAATCCGAAAACAACGAAGCAAGTTTTTGAAATCCTATGAATAAACAGAAAAAACACAACAGCTCGCCCCTTAAACATGGTTGAGGAAGACGATTCTTCATTTTCTTCCCTACTGCTCCAAATACCCAGTGAGGTTCGGTGTTTAGGTGCCCCAAAAAACCCACTCTAAAACTACGACTGCAGAAGGGTCCCATTGGAGCATCAGGGCTTTTCTTTTCTTGTCGTTGATTTTTCGGAGCATACTGATCTAGTTGGTGGTTTCAACCCATTTGAAAAACATTAGTCAAATTGGATCATTTCCCCAAATAGGGATGAACATAAAAAATGTTTGAAACCACCACCTAGACACTGATTGTACTGATCCCTTCCAGTGAGAACTCACTCAAACATTTGATCAAGTTGATGCCTTCATGCTGAAGACCACCAGCGTCACAATGGCAGCCCAAAACCAAAGTTGCACCTGGCAACACATATGAGACAGACTTTCGGTGAAATCCCTCCTGTTGTTCAGAAACAAATTAAAATACATAAAAACAAACCTTGCAAATGACGGGGTTATCTAAGTCATATCAACTAATTGTTGCAGTTGATAGGTAGGAATTATGCCATGACCTACAGGATTTTGTTTTATGAATTCATACATCACTACTTTGTGTTTGTGTCCAACCAATTGAGCGAAGAGTTTGGAATTTGAAAGATCCTATCACAGGTGGTAAAGGATTGAACCGCCACCAGCAATACCACAAGTACCTTCCAACAAGCTGGAATATAAATATATATAGTTGGTGTCTTTTAGCCACCCTAATTTCAAAAATGTGTGCATTCTTCAATTTGGAAAAAAAAACCTACAACTTTTCGTGTAAACAATCAAACCATGAAATGTTCCACAATCTATAGATACGGTTGATCTCTTTATTTTTGCCGCAACTTTCAACATCCTAATACATATTCCCTCTGTTTCAGGGGTGTGGGGGTCGGATTTTTCACTTTCCTTAGTTTGTACAATTAATCCTTAAACTTGGCTATTCACTACAGGATTTGGAGGGAGCTGAAATTTTAAGACACTTGAGTCACTTGAGCAATGAAGAAAACCCTCGTTGTTTGGGGTGTGGACCTGATAATACGATAATACAATCCCTGAAACTAACATTGGGTTACCCCTGAACATAGGCCGGGACCCAAAAGGAAATTTCATCTTCCAACCATCAAGTTTCAGGGGCTATGTTAGTTTTGGGGAGCGTATATGTCCCAGAGATATAAGAAACAACAAGACGTGAAATTCTCTTCGGAATTGTTGACTACTCAACGAATTTGCAAGATGTGACTGGGGCTCCAAAGAGAGTTTCTTCATCTCAGGAGTGGGAAATAATCAACAAATACTAAGACCTATAGTACAATCTTAAGGTGGTTGACTATCTTAGGTGGCTCTCCACTATGAGTTTTAATATTATCCACTAAATAAGATAAGAAATTTCAAGAGTGGTTTAGCCACCACTTTGCAGAATCGGAAGGTCAAGTTGGGAACCACTACCCCAACTAGTCATACACTTCCTGGCTGATATTTCCCTAGCTGTTCCAGGGTTTTTGTACCCCCCAACACATTTATATATAAATATAGATAATGACATATTATAACACTGATAGTAATCTTACACACACAGTATAAGAATATAGACCGGACAATAATGAGAAGAAACCATAATCAGAAGCATCATCTTCAAAAAATATATAATAAGAAGAATAAAGAAAATAAGATACACAATCCCCATCCCTTCGGATTCCCCTGACTTGAGGCTAAAGGCCCAAAAACAGAAAACAAACAAGCTAAGCTCTCGCCACCTGAGGACTAAAGTAAAAGAATGGCAGTCCTCCATCTCCAGCTTGGAGCGCGCCCTACCATTCCACGGCTGCAAGGCTCACGGTCAAAAGTCGATATAAGTCGTACGTCCGACACTGGTTGCGAGAAACGCATTGCCGGCAAGGTCCGTCATTTGTGATTCCGTCAGCGTGTCAAGGGAATTGTAAGGCAACTGGATGCCTTGAAGGTGCAATAACTCGCGACCTAGGAACATAAAGTTCGAGGTGAGCAGTCATGGACCCCACATCGGGCACACTTGGGGCCAATTTCCCGCCGACTGACCAACTGCCTGGTAATCTGCGATGGATTTGGCAACCCGCTGGACGATGTCAATTGGTTTTCCAGGTTATTGTTTTTGAAACCCCAATATATGGGTTACAACCCCTAAAAATGAAGGAAACATGGGTTCCCATGGTAGTTACGATCACTTCCATGGAGACCCTAGTAGTTGACTCACCAACGAGTCAAAACCCCGGCAAAAATTACCCCAAGATCACCTTCCGCGACCTTGCACTTGCACTAGCTCTGCCTCAGCTAAGAGGGGGTTACCATGTATGGTGATGTTGGTACCTACACGTTGGTGGAGTTTTATTAGGTGAATGTAGGTAAACATAGGGAATGCAGGTAAATGTTCGTGAATATTTACCTAAGTGTGTAGTAGTGAATGTAGGGCAAATCTATACCATACATCCGGGAAAATGATAGGAAATCCCTGAAATAACCATCAATTTTCATATTAGGATCACCGGAGGAAACAAAAATAATCAAACATTTTTTGCCAGAAATCTGGGCAAAAAAAACCTATAATTCATAACCCCGATCTTTGAAAAAAAAAAGGTTGGGGGGGCCTTTTTTGTTTTAAAACTATTCCCCAGCACTTGAGATGACCAACCCTGGACGTTTGGTCGCGATGGATATCCCAAATGCTCCATGGAAATGAACTACAAAACCGTGGGAAAATTGACGACTGGACTCGCAACAAAAAGCAAGATCCAAATCTAAGATGCTGATGAGTCTTAACTGATCTTCCAGGTATCTTTTGAATTCTTTACCCTCCCGAAAACTAACATATGGAACTTTAAAAAAACGTTTAGAGGTTTGGTGCAAGATGATCTTCCCTTTTTGAAATGGGTGATTTCTATAGGTTCAACATCTTAATTTTCAGGCGTGTAACACGATGCGTGTTTCTCGAAACCTGGCCCCGGCAACTCAAAAAGGCTCCCCATGAAGGTATTTGTAAGAAAGTCCCCACCGGATCCTTGAATTCGAATTACCCCTAAGAATCCAAACCCTTCCCTAGAGTGGATTCTTAGGGTACCAAATGCTTATTGGCTTATTCCATTCAAGGGATATCTCAGGATAGTCCGATTCTTAGGGTACCAAAGGCTTTGTACAGTTGTGCTGGTTTTTAATGGTTTTTATGGTGAGCCACCCACAAAAACTTCAATCCTATGCCATTGCATTAGTTGGTTCATAGGGATCTTTATCACATTAAAATTGCTTGTCACTATCAACCCTCCAGAACCGAACCGTGTATACTCCCCATGGGTGTCGCCTATTATAACTCAAACATTCATAGGTGGTGATTTCAACCCACTTAA
The DNA here is from genome assembly GCA_000507305.1 of Breviolum minutum Mf 1.05b.01. Lineage (NCBI taxonomy): Eukaryota > Dinophyceae > Suessiales > Symbiodiniaceae > Breviolum > Breviolum minutum. Next base: position 169,508 of record DF239237.1, read on the forward strand.
AACATATTAGTCAAATTGGATCATTCCCCCAGGTAAGGGTGGAAAAAAAAAACACATATTTTTGGAACCAGCACCTATATATAGATATAATATATACCTAGAACCCAACTGACCTCTTTGTTTTTGGGGGGGGAGGTTGATCGTCCATTTGGATCATTCCACCAGGTGTCCGGTGATTTCGTCCGGGCCCTCCAACTGCCATCTGTCAAGCGCCCCTCCCGGGAAAACCGCTGCGCCATTGGAGTTTTCAACATCGAAGCGGAAAAAGCGTGTGATGTAAACCCTAATGAAGCTTTGCGAGGGTTAGGATGGCTATTTCCGGTGACATATAACATAGATACCAAAAAACAACCATATGTTCAAGGCATGACCTTCTTCCAAATCAGCATTTTTAATTTCTATGCTACACTTTGGGGGGGCATAGACTGTTGGACTTCCATCATTTACAAGCACATTTTGTCACCAACTGAAAGTCAATGTGGTGCCATGATGTGAAAAAAACACCGAAACAACATGAAATCAAATACCCTCTGGTAAACCAACATAGCGATTCCTGGAATATCCCACATGTATCAATAGGAAAATCAGATCTTCAAAGTCAAAGGGTCTAATTTTCCATTGCTATGTTAGCTTACCAGAGTGTAAATCAGTTTTCATATCTTTTGGAAGCTAATCCTTTTCCTGGGGTTTTAGGTAGCTCACCTGCCTGGTAGTTTTTTTGTTTGTTTCGGTCTCCACCAACGGCTGTCAACCAAAAACATCCCCAAAAAAAAGTCCTTTGTGCAAAACTGGGCCAAAGCTTCAGGCAAAAACAAAAACAAAGTGAAGGTAAAACATGTGAGCCACGAAAAAAAACAACTCCTACTTTCCATTAAAATGGTTGGTTAATAGGAATCCTTATAATGGTTTATCATAATCCCCTAGATAATCCAACCAACCATTCATTGCTCGTGTTAAGCAACGGAAGTTTCAGAACTTTTGCATTCCCAGGGAAACTCCTGATTTTTCAATCAAAAATTGAATAGGACCTTACCATCGGATCCCTAAGTAAACTGCTGGAGCTAATTAGATACTCAGGGGTCAGGGCGGTTAGGGGGTCTGTTCAGTGAGATTTCCTTGACTGATTGGTTTCAGGACAGGATCATTGTAATGGCCTATGAAAGAATTCCCTACTTGTTGGGCAACCCTCACCACTATCTCCTGTTTTTGCTAGTTTCAATTGGGCAACCGCAACAAAAACCCTAATGACATGAACCATGAAATCCTGATTGGCTCACAGGGAGTGGCTTATTACTATATACCTATATATCTGGCTATAGTTGTTCATCCCTTTATATACAGCATACATAACCAAGGTCAGTTCTTGGTCACTGCTCTTCCGCACCACTTGTGACACTCCATTTTTTAACGGCGGGAGGCCGCGGTCTCAGAGCACCCCATTCCTTGCGATTTCTCAAATCACCTTCACCAAACTCGGAAAAACGGGATTCCCCGTTAAAAACTCCCCTGGTAAAGCCGCCTTATTTCTGGGGGTGGGTGGCATTGGTGTGGGGTGGGCCCCCTTCGATTCCCATGAGAGGAAATGTTTGAAAGAATTTTTTGCCAAAAATGGGGACCCTTCATGAGGTCATCAAAATCTCAATAACACAAAAGAAAATAATCATTCAAGAAAAAACATCTCTGAGTAAATATTCAAACATATGACGGGCTAAAACAACCCCACCCTTAACAAAACAAAAAACACAACTCCTCTCTTGGAAAAAAAACACAATTCGTTTAAGGCTGGGAAAAAAGCAGTGGAAAATGCTTTTTGACCCGGAATTCCGTTGGTCCGTTCTTCGAAGGTGATGACTTTGTACAAGACAAAAAAGGCCAACCAACCGCATCGCCGAATGAACGGGGAAACCTGGAAAATGTTGCTTTTTTGTTGCTTCTTCCGACTTGAACATGTGGGAAGTATCATAAAAATTTCCGAACCGAGGCAATATCTATACATATATGAACCTGGTATAGAAGCGATACATGATATGTTTTAGGACCATTTTAGGACATGATTCTATAGATAATGAAGATATTGCTACCTACCACCTGTTCCAAAAGAAGAAACACAATCTTAATTAATCTATGTGTATCACTTGTAATCTATGGCTATGATTGAATGATCCCTATTAAAATTGGGATCAAAAAATGGCATAAGAACATACTTGTTAATAAAAGGATACCCTCTGGTAAACTAACATAGCAATGGAATTTTCCCATGTTCAAGGGGAAATATGTCTTCAAAGGGTCCATGTTGCACTACTATGTCGTTTATATTTCGGACGCTCTCCGTCCCCGCATTGCAAATACAGCTTTAGATGGGGATGTCCAAACCTAAACATGTAATCCTCCTGGTTGTCCCTGTTGCTGGGGGGAGCATCCCACAATAGTTATATCATATTGTATCTACACTTACACCCTGGAAGATTAACATGGAACCTACAAATCACCCATTTAGAAAGGAAAATTATCTTCCAAACCTCCTTGATTATGTTCCATGTTAATCTATAATAATCTATAGGGGTGTAGATCCATCGAGGAGCATTACATGTGGAATTGAACTATATCCAAAAAGCATCCAAAAAACTGAATCCAACAAGTAAAATTGATCCGTGGAAGGCAACCACCATTCTTGAATCACTCCCCCAATATTACCGACGGGTTATTTTCACTCAGTTTTATTTCCGGACTCAAATCGCATTGTAATATATGAACTGCCTATACAACTTATTACCTACCTTACTTCTATTCACCAAACACCATCCTCTTTTTTCCATCACAAAATCCCTCCAAGAAAACATCCGCAAAAACAGAATTTGATTGGATTTGGGGGGGTGATGATGTTTTTTTCCTGCAATTGGATGCATCAATTTCCCGTAATACCAGTAATGAATGGAGTCATGGAGGACCTTTTTTTATGGCCTTGTAACTGGCATGATACTTTTTTTTCCATGGGGTTTTCCTGGTTGGTTCATGACGAGATCCGAACAAAATTATTCTGACTTTACCGAAATCAACAACTTCCCCCCCTACATACATGGGCAGTATCATCCCATAGGGACATCAAACAACCATGCAAATGTTCTTCTAGTTGGTGGTTTCAACCCATTTGAAAAATATTAGTCAAAATTGGAATCTTCCCCAATTAGGGGTGAAAATAAAACATATTTGAAACCACCACCTAGAAATGTTCCTTTCCATGGCTCTTTTCCAGGCATTTTGAAAACATGTTACGTGGCAACGCAGTGCTATAGCCTCGCCGATGGCTTGATGGCTTTCCCACCCCCCAAAATCTCGCCGTTTCAAACCGCGGAGAGGTCTCTCCCTCTCCGCGGGTGGAACGCACATGAAGACAACTTGGGATTTTTGGAGTTGGTTTTGGTTGTTTTCCACTGCCAAATGCCTCAAAAATACACAAAAACAAAAAACAACAAGTTTCTCGGGGTGGGGAGCACCCCAAACTATATATCTAAAATTCATACACTCCCTAAAATTAACAAATTGTTCCTTATAAAAGATAGAAATTCCACCGTTTGTAGAGTTTTCTTTTCAACATAGAGGATTTTCTTTGTCGAAAGGAGGACGGACGGAAGGAATGCTTAAAGGGAACAATACATGATCAACATCCCTCCCTAGACATCCAAACACCTGGTGAGTACATGTTTGAACCCCCCATTCACATCTCCTGAGGCTCGGCTGTTTTAGGGGTTCCAAACTCACACCTCCAAAAACCAGGTATGACTGGAGGATGACTTGGATGTCTAGGGCCTGAATATGTGGCTGTGAAGAATAGGTCGACATCTTGGTATTTCAATGAACCAAAAGTCAGACTCTTCAATGAATTTTTGGTCCAAGGAATTTCCCGCCACAACATGAACTCCAACTTGAAGCGCCTTGCAAGAAGGTGTTTTGTTTTTTCCCTCCCTGAAACTAACGTTTCTCGCTCCTAAAAAAAGGATGGTTGGAATTGAATACTACTTTCCTATTGGGGAGGCCTATCTTCAGGGGCTATGTTAGTTTCAGGGAGGGTAAGGTTTTCGTTTTTACCCATATAAATTGTTGATTTGCACCCTTTGATGACATGTTCCATGATTCCAAGATGTCTTCATGGTCAATAACATGTCAACACCTACCAAACACCGCCAAAGTGCAAATTCACGCAGTGTAACACAGCAATATCGACCAGTTTATTGTTGTCTTTCTCGGTCAAGCAGAAAACAAATCATCCTTCTGAAAACTCTCTGCGTTTCTGGCCGGCACTGCGAGGTCCATTCTTTCCCCTGGAAAAGACATGAAACGACCGAAGCGACTTGTGAGACGACATCTTGATATATCTTGATATTGTTGTGCTTAAAGGTTCCAACCCCCACCATGACATGAAGAATGAAATTCTTAACCCCCCCAGAAGTTTAACATAGACCCTGAAAATAGGCCTTTTGTCCCAAAAGGAAAGGATCATCTTCCAACCATCATGGCTTTCAGGGGTAAACTCGCTGTTAAACTTCGGGGGAGCAATGGATTAACTGGTGCTTCCAGTAAGTTGCAGCATTAACCTTAGATGATCACTTGCGGCAAACCATATGGCAAATCATTGTCAAGTTGCTGATTGAACCAATCCATTTAAGAAACAATATGCACAACCCTTGTGCTCCAATCCCTTCTGCAAGTAGTTTTGGAGTGGGATTTGGGTACCTAAACACCGAACCTCACAGGATATTTGGAGCAGTAGGGCAAGTCGGGCAAGTCAAATTGGGAATATTTAGGAATAATTTCCCCAATTTTCAGAGTGACAATTACAGAGTAGTCATTGGATCAATGAACATATGGACCAAACTCGCCTATGCCATGGTGGTTTTGCATGGTGATGAATGGGTCCCTCGAACCCGTACCAAAATCACCAACAAAAACAAATCCAAGTATTTTTTTTGGAATATTGCAGTTTATATTTATAACCTAAAAGATACAAATACAAAAAAACGTCTTGAAATATGGGAACTATACTCCCCCTAAACCACCTAAACAACAACATGTCGTGTTTTCCCATGAATTGCCGGGCGTTTTCGGTCAAGTCATAGTGGTGTTCGATCTTTCAAGCCTTCGTCCGTTCCTTAGGGCACCGAGGTCTCACGTTTGTCTGGTTCACGTTTTGTCGGATCCTGGACCTGGGATGTCCCATGGTAGTTAGGAAATGGATTATAAAAGGTTAGCCAGATGCTCAATGTATGGCCTATGTACCTACATTTGGGTAGGTTTGGGGGGTAAATGTAGGTAAATATACCATACATTGAGCATCTGGGTTATAAACCAACTTACTGACTAGTTACTAACTTCCATGGACACCCTAGTATGTACCAAACAGGGGTAATTATATCAAACCAACCCAAACAATGCATTGTTATAAGGGACATCCATCAAAATGACCATGATTTCAATCTATTAAGTTTGATTCCCCCAAAATTGGTAATTCAATGACCCCTCTCTCTACTCTAGAAAGGCCTGAATGTATGCATGATTTACCTACATGAAAGCTAAACAATGGCCACATGAACAATGGGAAGTGGCTGGGTAAATACTCCCATGGAGCAATCTGGGATATATCTGAACCTTTTACATCAATCTGCTAACATCCTGGAAAAGGTGTTTCATTGCATCCCGCATCCCAGATTTTTTTCATGAAAGGAGATGAATTAAATCAACCATTCCTTCACAACTTCCAACCCCACATGAGGCCTCACAATAATGTTAGCCAAAAGAGAAACACATCAACCTTTATGATCTATCAAAATATCTGTACCCCCAAAATTTCACGTAGCTATTAGATACCTGGAAATCATAGTGAACTATTAAATCTATCCCATACGATCCATGTATGGTATATATATACCATTATATACCTACATTTGGTTGAATTTTTATGGTAAATGTAACTAAATATACCATACATGGATACTATGGGTATTGTGGTTGGTTCGAACCACTCCCTACCTTCTTACGACCCTTTGCTCGGACTAGATGTAGTATGGAAAATGCTTAATGTAGGCTGCTCATGAAATGCTCATCACGAGCTTCGCACAACACAAATAACACAATAACATTTTCCCACCAACCTTCTCCCTCAGATTTAGTGTTCTTTGTGGGTCCCGAGTTCGCCTTACTATATTTGATACCATCTGTAGGTAAGATGCTGTGACGTTGCTAAGGGTAATCCACCGGGTTATTAAAACCCAATCATTGTCGTTTCAATCATCTCCTAACAAGGCCGGATATGTCTTAGGAGATTTTCCAGTGGCAGCCAGTCCTTAGATGCCCATTGGTTTCAACCCAAGGAACGCCACTTTGGGCGGATGCTCCGAGAACTTCAACTGCAGGCAGCGACACGGTCGTCGGGTCCAAGGGTTTGTGTTGTGGAAGCGAAACGGTTTGGAGTTGCAACGTACCCGCAGTCAGCCAAAAAAGGATCATTGAAATGAAAGATCTTTACCAGGTGATTCAAGTAGTGACCTGATTATCCCCTAATTGGAGGTCACTTGGCCATTGAAAAGGTCACTTTACCATCCCAAAAAGGTCAATTTGAATCACCTGGTAACTTTGGTTTTCTTACTAAATTTCATATGTAATCCCCAAAAGTTTCAGGGTTAACTTGCTCGGCTGCGTCAGCCTGTATGTATCATGATGGCGTATCAATCGCTACCTACAGATTTAAGTCCCTAAATCGGAAGAGCAATGCATCAATCATAGATTATACAAAAATTTGAACAAATCCAATCCCAACATCCATGGAAAAACATGTATACCTTCCCTCGGTACAAGCAAAGAATTGGTTGGTTTGTGTTGTTCGAAAAATCCAAACATAAAAACACAAGATTCTGTACAAAATCATTTTCCTTGCAAACTAGCAATTCCTACTACTTGGATGTCCCAGGAAGTTGTTAAATGGTAAGTAGATCCCCCAAATATTCCATTTATAAATATGCTAAAACCCATTTACAAGCCATTCATATTAACTTCCGACGGGACGCCCAAGCAGATTTTTTCAACGTGGGAATTCATGGGAATTCGTCAAGATCAATCTAACTTGGCCAAAAACAGACGTGGTTCAGGTGCCGCATTTCAATTTTGGATTTGGATGCACAGAAAATGACGGACAAAAACCTGGAAGTGAGTTGTCAAGTTGCGTGAAAAAAACGCAAACAAGAGCAAATAGAACCCAAAGGAAAAACATTGATACATACAACGTACATCTTTTAAAAAACAAAATATATAATACGTACACACAAATACAATTTTTTCATAAGTCTTGTCAAAAATGTGAACACATGAAACCAATATTGAGAGGTTGACATTGGGATGGCTGAGGAAGAAACCAAGAGATCATTCCATATACATAAATTTAAATTAAAAATATATGCATCATTCCTCCAACTAAACCACCAAGAAACTGGACTGACCACTGGATGGGACTGTTGACGTGTGTAGAGCACGCTTGTCGTTCAGCAGCATCAACTCTATTCCCTTCTTTGTTGCTGCAGCAACTAGGCAGTTTCGTTCTCGAGGGCTGTCTGGGACATGAGCAGGCTATCGACCCACTCCAGCATAGACGTCTTGCGTGCAGACGGCACACATCCAGCTGCCAGGCTCTTCAAGGGTGTGACACCCATTGGAACGTTGGCATCGTGGTTCAGAATGGTGCATTCGTTTTCCACCAAATGGTGCTTTCGTTTTCCACTAAACCACTCTTACATTCCAGGAGCCCCCGCAAGATTTCACTAGGCCATATTTGGGGTTGCACCATACTCTTTGTTTCTTGCCAAAAGGCTCTAGGCTGGAGTCATCTGCTATCTTCTTCAACCACTACACCACTGTTTTTCTTATCCCAGCTATCTCAGCTTGATTTTTCATACCCTTCCAAGCAGAGTCAGACAACGCTGAGCCAGGATCTTGGCGACCAGAAGCAAGATCTTTGCACATTTCTGCCGCTGTCTTCTTTCCCCACGCACCTGGGAAGCACAACCCTCGGCGCGCATTCTGGCATGTAGCCACATTGTTGGCTGCACCACTCTCTGGTGTCTCTACTTGTGACTCCTTCACTTACACTGGTGCAGCAGATTTCACTTCACCAGCCTCTGTGCATGCAGCTGGTGCATCTGTGTGTGTGTGGGAAAAGAAGCAAAATGAAGCACCGTTACCAAGTGTCTCCAGGATCCATGGTTATAAGCTCTGGCCCACCAAGGCCCAATGTCAGATCCACACACACGGGCCTGTAAGGGAACCTTTTTGTGGATGTTCAAGTGCCTCATGGCTTCGCTACAACTACACGAGACCGGGAAATCGTCTCCGTGAAGCCATGCACCTCAGATTTGCGTGTCAGTCCCCAACCATGGCATGTCTTAACCAATCCAGTCAATCCATAGATATCTATGATCTATATATACCTTGAACTTCCAGACCTTGAAAATTTCTAGGGTTTACGACTAGAACCGAGGTTTGTCCTACAAAACCGACGTTAACTGACCTCCAAGCCCGTGATTTTTCGGAAAAAAACCGGGATTTTCCCTTAAGTCACGGGTAAAACCGAGGTTACACTCCAACCCAAGAAACTTCTAGGGTTCAGAAGGTTAGGGTATATATATATATGTATACATATATTGTAAATATTTCATATTTGCAAATCAACTTGCTAGTGATCAAATCATCTATATCATTCCAAAAAAAAATCAATATGTTGAAATACGAACTCAAAAAAAAATACACAAGGCCGTTAAGGGGTTTTCGGATTTAATTAGGGCTGGTTTTCAATGGCCTCCCAAAAAACTGAAGGTGGATGTTTCCGAAAATAGTGGGTTTCCCCAAATCATCCATTTTAATAGGGTTTTCCATTATTTTCACCATCCATTTTGGGAGTTTTCCCCTATTTTTGGAAACACCTAGGTGTTTTTCCACCTCCATGCATTCGGAAAACCGGCACCTTTTTGTACTCAACTCCTCCGCAAGGATTTTCTCGATCCATGGTGCCCCAAATGTCCTGCAGAATCGTAGCCCGGTGGCGGCCACTCTCCAAAAATTGGAAAGCATTACCCATACCATCCATGTGACTGGTATATTTACCTACATGAATGGTTGATTTTTATGGTAAATGTTGGCAAATATACCATACATGGATACTATGGGTATTGGTTATTAAAAAAAAACACCGGGGTAAAACTACCCTCCCTGAAACTAACATGGCAGCTGAAAATGGATGGTTGGCATTTGGAATATTAGTTTCCTTTTGGGTTCCGGCCTATTTTCAGGTGCTATGTTTGTTTAGTTTCAGGGAATGTAATCTTAGATTTGAGCAAGGTTGAGTGGTTTCTGAAAAATTGACACAAAACTATGAGTTCCCTTCAATGGTGGGTTTTTAATGAGTGAATGTTCATGGGATCGAATCTGTAACAAAAATTACCCTAAAAAAACACATGCAAGCTGAGTAAAAAAGCACCATAGTAAAACCACAGCTACCCATTTATAAGGCCATTTACAGGGGCCCTCATAACTCCCTGTATTTATCACCTTGAACACACAAAAGTACCAGCTGGAAAATCCCCCCAAAAGAAAATGGATAGGAAGAATGGGGACGTTAGGAACATGTGAATCATCCCTTGTGCTCCAATGGGACCCTTCTGCAAGTAGTTTTGGAGTGGGTGAAACGGGTACCATGGCTTGGTTACTCAAACGGAATGGTAATATATTTTTTTCGTAGTTGGTTTCATCTAATATAAGTGATATGATTGCAGTGTGTGTGTGTGTAAAGCACTGCAGCAGTGCTAGTAAAAAAGGTAGTTGGTATGCATCAAAAAATCCAAGCAAATCTACACCTAAAGTGAAATCACCAACTTTTTTTTCTGTCCTTGCGATAGGTACTCTTCCACTTCGTATCGAACTCAGCTTGTTGCTTCTTGATGAATTGGCACCACCTCAACGAGGTTTTCCGGTGATTTTTTGAACTAAACACTCTATCCCTAGGGATCCAATCACCTTCTGAGAATGGTAATGGAACCTAAATACCTTGCTGAGGAGGTGATTGTACACCCCGATCATCACCTGACAAGGTGATTGGATCCCTAGGGTATGATTACAGCCCCCAAAGTTTAACATAGCCCCTGAAAAATGATGGTTGGAAGACTACTTTCCTTTTGAGAAGGTTGATTTTCAGGGGCTATGTTAAACTTCGCGGGGGTATACGGGCCCCTGATTTCAAGTGCCCACATATTTTGACCAAAGACTTTGTCGAAAGACATGTGAAATAAACACAAAAGTCACAAAAGTGAGAATATAGGGAGAGAGTCGGAGAGAGCTATCCAATTTAAAGCAACATCATCGTGTCAGCCTTTTTATGTGGCTGTTCAGGTCCTAAAGCCAAATCTTTGTCAAACATGCTATCTTTTGTTGAAGAGTACACCGCCAAAAACTAATGAATTGATACCCAAAATGAAAGGAGATACATAAAAAAACATCATGTTTGGTATCTATGCTATTTTTCTTCGGGTATATAATTAATGCTTTTAAATACATATTTCAATCATCAAATAACAAGTATATTCAACTCGATTATGTATGCAATTTATCAAATGACCGTCTCAATCTGTTAATCCTTTTTCATGAGTTCAAAATGTGAACTAGCATGTTAACTGACGACATATCTGAGATTGTCATTTACATGATCATTGACATGTTCATGTTACCCTCCGGTAAACCAACATAGCAATGGACAATGAACCCTTTGAAGATGTGTTTCCTATTGAACATGGTGATATTCCATTGCTATGTTAGTTTACCATAGGGTACATTAACCTTTGTGAACATGTTCATCATTAACTATCCCTGCCATTTAACAAGCTTTTGAACCTTATCTTGTCTCCAATCAAAGCCAGGACGTAAATATACCGTTCGTCCCATGGATGGTATGGGTAAGTGAGTCATAAGTCAAATGCCATTGATCGACTCGAAAGGGCATAGCCATTTTGTCCCATGGACCTTTGCAAAGCGCCATTCTGGACCTACTTGAATGTCCAAGGAAGGTAGTAAAAGATTAGTAAGTGGGGTAGTACCTAACTATAACCCATACTTATAAATGAGATATATTTGGTATTCTAAGCCACTAATATATATATATAATATATGATATATTATGGCTATATATATTGGGGGTTCTAACCCACTAATCACTAACCCTTTTTCCCAGCACTTCCATCCATCCACCCGGAAGTAATCCATCCATCCATCTACCACTGGACTGGGACCCCAAACGTGAATCGAGCCAATCCAAGGAACGCTACAGGTATCAACCTCGGGGAGGTTGAAATTTTCCCCATCAAAAAACAGCACGGCAGCGTTGCGGATCCAGCGGAATCCAAACATGTGCTGTGACAATACCCATACCATCCATGGGATAATATCCGAAGGTCTTTTTTGTGTTTCTTAACACTTGGTTTCTTAATGAAGATTTGATAAGAAGAAATAGCTTATTTGGCCGTATTAAGGGTTTATTAACCATTGGTTTCCCTTAAGGCCCGCAGTTAAACCCTTGTTTCTCAGGGGGCATATATACGTTAGGGGGACGGATAGGTTGACAAGCCATAAGTGTTTTTATTTCCTACGGTATTTGGTGGAGAAACCAACGTATTTTGGACAAACAATATCAGCAAGTCAGAGTTTGGATCAGTTTCCCAGGTAGAGGTAAAAGAAAAAAACAAAAACATGAAACCAGCACCTCTTGCCTCTTGCTGTCCATTTTGTCTTCATGAAAATAAAAACCGGCCTTCCCAACAACACCACAAAAATCAGAATGCCTTGATCCTGTAAGGGCATTCTTGGAGATTTTCTTCCCATTCAGGATCGATGCAAAAATATCCATGGCGAGGCTAGTAAGTCACCTTTTTATGGGGTTGTGGGACCCCTTCCAAATGGCCGTTTCATGGTGGTTTCTACATGGGTGTTTCTAAGTACAAGTCCTGGGATGATCCTCCAAGTTGATGAATCTACCCATGATTCCTTCATTTAAAGAGAAAGAACACCTTCCAACTTGGAAACTCCAAAGTCAAGAAGTTTTTTTTTGGAACCCTGGGGGCTTCACCACAGCAACTAAACGTTTGCAGGGTGAAAGTGTTGTTTGGCAAAAACATGCAAAAAACGTATTCAACTAATGGTTAACTGGTGGTTTTGGTTGGGGGGTTGGATTCCTGGGATCCCTTTATGAAAGGGATTGTTGCTTAGGGACACCCCTAGGATCCCACACCACCAATCCAAAGTAACAATTTATCATTGGCTGAATCATTGCCAAGAAAAAAACAAGAAAAAACATCACTTGCATCTTGCTGGGAAGGGGGACACAACAAACAACACTCTATTTGCTTGTTCAAAGTGTTTTTGGCAAACAAAAACAATGAAAGGAAAAAAACACGACTCAAAAAACACCAGGAAGTTCTTCAAACACAACGAAAACGTGACCACGCCCAACAAAAAGAAATGAGAATTATTGGGGCTTTCCGTCCGTTGTCCCGCGCCTTTATTTCCCAAACAAAAAAACAGTTTGAACAGTGATCGAAACCCGTGACATTCCAATACACCGGTTGGTTAATGGGGATCCTTACAATGGCTTCTTATAATCCCCTAAAAACCTGGGTAGTTTTTCATCCCCAACGCAAACTTGGATTTGCTTCTTGGATGCTTGGAAAAGGATAAAAAAAAACATATTCTCCCAAATGGAGGTTTTTCATGGTGATGAATTCTGAAGAATTCCCATGGTGCAAATAAAACATATACAGCCACAACCTTCTCAACCTGGACCTTCCCAAAGGGTGCCTTAAATGATTCCGATACAGGCTGTCAATATAATATATAATAGCTACCATCCCTTAGGGTTGAATTGGCACCCCGATAGGAAGAACCTGGTCCACTTGGATGTCCCAGGAAGGTAGTACATGGTTAGGATCAGTGGGTTATAAACCTAATATGTCTCATTTATAAGTAGTTTATAACCCGTTGATCCTAACCATTGATCCTAACTTCCAACAGGACATCCAAGTACAGCAAAGAACCAGGGTCACACAGCTCACTTTTCTAAAAAACCCAAGGAGCACTCGAAAGGCCACAGGCGGCAAGTTCAGGGCACTCTTCCAGGCCGCCGCAGCCGTCTGGGGTGCTTCGTTTTTATTTCCGTTTCGGATTTCCCACCGGTTTTGGGGGAGAAAAAACAGGTGGTTTCCTAAAAATGGTGGGCTTCCTCAACAAACCCATGGGTTTTCCTACTAAACATGATCATTCTGGGGTGTTTTGGGGGGTACCACCATTCAAGGAAACACCCTTTTTTGAGGAGGCAACGGAATGGTATATTTGCCTTTCCCATATTCTCCATGCATGAAAACATCGCTCCAGGATGCTAACAAAGTGATGTAAAAGGTTCAGATTCATCCCAGATGCGCCGAATGGGAGGGGAATATAAACACCCAAGCATTTCCCCGATGAATACATAAATGTGGCATTTTTTGTCACAAACAAACGTAGGTAAATGATCCATACATTCGGAGCATCTGAATATAGCTGATTCAACAGACTGTTATAATTATAATTCACCAATGTTCTGAATGGTTGATGTTTTTGTTGGGGATTTTTTGTTTTTTAGTATCCATACAAGATCAAACAAGGGTCAATGAAAGGAGTTATCCAGGTGTAGCTTGTTGTTTTACCTGTTGTTGAAGGACGACCAAATTGTTTTTTATTGATCAAACCAAGTTACGATTGTCAAGTTAGGGCGAATGTTCACTAGTTAAGTGCCTGTTGATCCTTTGTTGTTTGGTTTGGTAAAAAAGAACAACTCGATGAATTTGGGACCTGCTACATGATAGAATTGATAATATATTCAACCAACAAATGAATTAATTATCTGGGGTTTGCTTAAGGTGCTTGGAATAACAAGTAAAAACACAGTTTCCCAAATGGTGGCTTAATGTTGAATAAAACCATGGTGCAAAGAAACAAACACCTTTCACAAATCCAAGATGATAGAACTGATATATTCAACAAACAAATGTCATTACTATGTATATATATATGTATATATGTACATCATTATTATGATACGCATCTCAAACACATGTTTTTTTTGCAACAAACATCAAAAGGATGCATTAAAAACCCAAAACAACACACATATTCTGAACTAGAAATGTACCCTGAAAAATCATGCGATGTCAAAAAACAATGAAGCGTCTAGACTCAACTCATATCAACTCATTCACCCCCCGCCCTGGCCATTTTGTGGACACTCATCCACAAATTTTCCCTGGTGGTGGTTTATTGGCGATTTACCATACTACAATATAAAAACAATCACCTTAAACAATCAAAAACCATATATGGATCCCTAATTCATTACCCATAGGATCCATGTTTTGTACGTATATTTACCTACATGTACCATAAAAATCAACCAAATGTGTAGGTAAATATACCATACATGGGTGTTTCCAAAAATATGGGTACCCCAAAATGGATGGTTTATAATGGAAAACCTATTAAAATGGATCATTTCGGAGTTACCACCATTTAAGGAAACACAAACATGGATCCCCTAATGGGTTTATGGGTTTCAAACATTTCCCCTAAAAATTCCACGCCTCCGACACATACAGTGGAATGAAAGGGATGCTGGCGAGGACCTGCCACCGGCAACTCAACGGCTAGCGACGAGAAGAAAAGGACGAGGTTTTCTAGGTTGAAAAAGAACCCAACGAAAAGGTTAGAATTCGCGTGGAAATGTTGTTTACAGATTCGATCCCATGAAAATCCATCAGTAAAAAACCCACTAAATTGAAGGGAACCTTTTGTTTTTAGGGTTCATTTTTCAAAAACCCACCCAACCTTGCTCCATTCTAAGATTGCCCTCCCTGAAACTAACAGAATAACATAGCACCTGAAAAAACCTTACCCCCTCCCTGAAAGGAAAGGATCATCTCCCAACCATTGATTTTCAGGGGGCGAAAATGTTAGTTGCAGGGATGGCAGCTGCCAGGTAAATCAAGCCGTGACCAAACTTGATCCCCTACTTGGAGGTCACCAACAACCTTTCAAGAAAAGGTCACGTGTTCACCCAAAAAAAATGTCACGGCTTGAATCACTATTCATTCCATCAAAGTACATTCAAAGTACTATGGAAAGAAACTCTGAAAAGTTAGGGCGCTTATTCTAAAGTGACAACATTTTTTGTTTTTTTCGGAACGAAGGTACCACGAAGGTGCGCAAATGGATCTGGCTGACACAGGTTTCATGTTTCGGATTTCAGAATGTGTAAAGACCAAACACCTATGGTGCATTTACTGCATTTACCTATATCTACCCTAAGAACAACACACATAATTATTCCAGGTAAACGCACCAAACGAAAAGGGTAACTATGTAACTAATAAAGATATATGATACCAGTACATTCTCAAACAATATTAGCAATTATTACTAGTATCATCTATTAACTATTAACAAATGTCTCAAGTGTATATAAAATATGTAAATATACCTGCTACCCTTCAACCCTTCAAACCCTTCAACCACCCGAAAAATCCCACCATATGTAAAAAGGCGGCCTTTTCATAGGCCCCCCAAAGGACCATTGACACGAGACGATCGCTCCAATAATAGGCCTGGCATATCAAGAGACCATGGTGGTGGAGAGTGTTTTGTCTGAGAAAAGCTGCAGAAATTCTTGAAAATTGAATTGATCATTGATATTTTGGAGACATTTATCCCTTGCTACATTGACTTTACAACAGTTATGTTTTTTGGGTTCAGTGATTATACTTTGTTTAATGGAAATTTGAAGGCTCCAATGACAGTAGATTGCTCCAATGACTATACCTTGTTTGAAAACACATTTTTCAAATTCCAATGAATTACTGTGGTGTTTTTGACCGAACAAATGTCATGATTCAAAATTTTGGAAATCTTGAAAATATCTTGAAATTCCTATACATTAAACTGAAACATCTGATTCAGCAACAGTGTTCTTCTAAGGCTAAGGATTTTGAGAACAGTAAGAACATCTTGAGCTTCTAAAATCAAACTATGACGAAGATTCGTGTTCAACACACCCTACCGGTCGGTAGTTCCAAAAAACTGTTGATGGCTGAAATCCTGCTCCAGTTGAGGTTGGTAGTTTATCCCGTCATTTACATGGTTTCATACTTCCTAGGTGGTTGGCCGGATTTCTTCCATCAACAGCATGTTCACCCAACTGAACTCCCCAAAAAAAAAACTCCTTGGTGGCTGAAACACCTCCACCCTCTTGAGAAAAATATTTGACTGGTTGGTGGTTTCAACCCATCTGAAAAAATATTCGTCAAATTGGGAATCTTCCCCAAATAGGGATGAAAATAAACAATTCTTTGAAACCACCACCTAGTTGAAAAATTATCGCCACCTCAATCTGAAGGAGATTTCTTCAACACCCCAGTCTCCGCCGTCTCCAATGGGGTATGATTAATTCGGACCCGAACATATCACCAAAAAGCTCGACATTAACAAGTTTGACGAGACAAGGATGAAACTTTGAAAAACAAAAACAAAACGGCTCACAAAAGACATAAAAACCTAAAGAAAAAGAAAACTATATCTGGCCCTTAGAGGTGTTCGGCTCTGTATAGCAGGGTTCTGGGATCTCCGAACCACCAGTTTTCAGTCATTTCCAGCCCCCCCCCCACGCCTTCTCATGGCTTACTGGGGCGCCTGTGGGTAGAGTATACTGAGTATACTGGTCTCACTGAAAATGAGGTACCCCCGAATTAAATTCTAGAAGGTTATATAGGATACTTAGCTAGTTGGTGGTTGAACCAATCCAGTTTAAAATTGGGTCTCACGTCAAAATGGGTCCCATCTTCCCCAAGGTTTGGGATGAAAATGCCAAAAAATATGTGAGGCAAGCCACCACATGGATTTCTTAGGATAGTTACACCCCGGTAAACTAACATAGCAATGGGAAATCCACCATTTGAGTCGATGTATCTCCTATTAAAACTGGTGGTTTTCCAGCCAGCTATGTTAGTTTACCAGAGGGTACCAGGATACAAATCCAAGTTTACCCACACATGTGGCCGGATTCAAGCAAAGCCGATGACTGGATCACTCTCCCAATCCGATGCAGCTAATTACCATGGTCCAAAAAGGAATACCAACGGGGGGAAGTTTCGCAACGGTAAACAAATCATGACTTGGACCACGTACCCAACCAATGGCGGCCAAACAATTCTTTGAAAAATATCTAATGAGTTTGAGTTCAAACAGAGAAGTCGACCAACAAAAACAAACAATCGCAACCTGTAGCAGAAATGTTTGACACTTGGCATTCGTTTTTTCATGGTAAAGGTTGACCGTAAAAAAACACATAAAACCCAACTTTTTTTTAGATTCAACCCACCTGTCATGGAGGTGAACCATTCGATATGTCTGTCCTGAGTGAAGTGGGGTGCAGGGTGCATCGCCGTAGAAAAAAAGGTCGATTGATGTTGATCGTCAAGATTCCTTCCAGAGACTTAGATTTGCTCAAAAAAACCCAATTGAGCCACGAAAAAACCCTTACTTCTTTCCATTATACTAGTTGTTTAATAAGGATCCTTATAATGGTTTATTATAATCCCCATATAACTGGGTAGTATAATCCCCTATATAACCTAAACAACCAGGCTTTTTTCATTGCTCAATTAATGGTGGATGAATCCCATGGTAGGAAACCGTAAAAAATCACCAACAAATAACTAATCCAAGTAGACATTCTTTGGAATACCTCCTGAGGTTTCGGTGTTTTTTGGGTATATACTCTGCTGGTCCAAATACCCAAACCTCAGGAGGCTGGCCCTGGATGTCTAGGGCTTGAATGATATCAAGAAATCGCCAAAATAGAAAGGGTTTGCTATACCCATGCCATCCATGGGACTGGTATATTGACCTACATTTGGTTGATTTTTAAGGGATCCATGTGGGTAAACATACCAGTCACATGGATGGTATGGGATATGAATTTCTGCCCTATTGACGTCACAAAAACCAATGGACACCCTCCAGGTCATTCATTGATTCTGTCCAGTCGTGGCACTTCTTTCCACCAAGTGTCCTTGGGTGCAATGAATGGTCTAGTAGCAGAAAACGAAGAAGCAGCAGTAGCAGTAGTAGTAGTAGCAGCAGAAGCAGTAGCAGTAGCAGTAGCAGTAGCAGTAGCAGTAGCAGTAGCAGTAGCAGTAGGAGTAGGAGTAGGAGGAGTAGGAGGAGTAGGAGGAGTAGTAGGAGTAGTAGGAGTAGTAGGAGTAGTAGGAGTAGTAGGAGTAGTAGGAGTAGTAGGAGTAGTAGNTAGCAGTAGCAGTAGCAGTAGCAGTAGCAGTAGCAGTAGCAGTAGCAGTAGCAGTAGCAGTAGCAGTAGCAGTAGCAGTAGCAGTAGCAGTAGCAGTAGCAGTAGCAGTAGCAGTAGCAGTAGCAGTAGCAGTAGCAGTAGCAGTAGCAGTAGCAGTAGCAGTAGCAGTAGCAGTAGCAGTAGCAGTAGCAGTAGCAGTAGCAGTAGCAGTAGCAGTAGCAGTAGCAGTAGCAGTAGCAGTAGCAGTAGCAGTAGCAGTAGCAGTAGCAGTAGCAGTAGCAGTAGCAGTAGCAGTAGCAGTAGCAGTAGCAGTAGCAGTAGCAGTAGCAGTAGCAGTAGCAGTAGCAGTAGCAGTAGCAGTAGCAGTAGCAGTAGCAGTAGCAGTAGCAGTAGCAGTAGCAGTAGTAGTAGTAGTAGTAGTAGTAGTACTAATACTAGTACTAGTACTAGTACTCGTACTCGTACTCGTACTAGTACTAGTAGTAGGTGGTACATAGACACTACACATATAATATAATTATATATACATTTTCAATTATCCAAAATCCAAATGCTCCATGCATAAAAAGTATTTGCCTGCGTTTGGCTTGAATTTATATAATAGATGGATCGTCTAGAAGCATCGATAAAAATCTCCACGAATCCAATTTATGTAACATGACAATCCACGAATCTTAGAAAAATTAAGAGCTTTGTCGTCATACCTGGATCTTCCAGATATATATATATATACCTAGAACCCAACTGACCTCTATTTTTGAAGGTCAACCCTCCAAAACAAGGCCTTTTCCAATCAAAACAAGGGTCATTTGGGTTCTAGGTATGTATATATAATCTATTCCAATTGAACATTTGGCATTTTTTTGGTGAAAAGGCAAAACATTTTACACACAAATTTGAGATCCAGGTATGTTCAGCCAACTGAACCCACCCCAAAAAACAAAAACTCCTTCGGGTTTTCAACCTCCACCCTTTCTTGAGAAAAATCTATGTGCCAATGGTCGAGAACAACTCCTTATATTGGGGATGTTCACTCATCCCACCTTTAATAGGGAATCCTTATAGTGGATATATATAGACCTACTATTGGGATCTATTGGGTTGGTCATGATGACCATCCCTACTTATTTTCAAATAACGGGAGTTTAGACCCCAGCACATATGTAAAATTGTCAGCATTGGGAAATGTTCGGAGTGAACCTTTCAAAAACTCTTTGAATGCCCGACCCACATGCAAAATGGGCCACCACAATAGTTATACAGTAAATGGAGTTATATAAATGGCCGTCTAAGACAGGATGCAAAATGGGTATCTGCATGGTTTTTATGTTTTTTTTTCACCCCTACAAATGGAGTTTTCTAGGACCCACTGTTGTGGACCATGTCCTCAGCTATGCACCGACTCTCAAGCCTATCATCGAAGTTTTGGGATCCCGGACTGCGCGATGGGAATGGGGTAAATCCAACAAGGGCGAAAGACCTGAAACGTTCACAACGGGAAGGAACTTTGCGTCTCAAACGAAAGGCGTAAACAAACCAAAGGGTGCGGCGGTTTATGACAGGATCCTTATATATTTCATGGTTTATGAAATAATCACCATATAACTGTGTAGGACTGCAAGAAAAAACAAATTATGCTGCTTTTGTTTGCTTTTTGTTTCTTGTACCCCATAGGGGTTCCACGTATGGTGTATATATATATATATGTTTTTGTTTATACGTATGATTGAGTTTTATGGTACATCTAGGTAAATATTTATACCATACATGGATCTTATGGCTACGTGTGGGAGAGCACACCTCCACTATCCACCCATTTCATTTTTCTGGAAATTCAAATGGAAATTGAGGGTTCTACACTTCTTCTCCCAACAAACATGAGTCAACAACTTGGATATCCGTACTGGTAAAAGGTTAGGATCAGTGTGTTATAACCCTAATATACCCCGTTTGTAAGGAGGTGAAATAACCCATTTACCAACCATTTACTAAATTCCTGGGACATCCTAGGACCTATAGCACCAAAAAGTTAAACTTAGCCTAAGAATCATTTGGACCTTCCAATGGATGGATGAATGAACTTCTATGAAACGCAATTCAGGGCCATTTGGGGGTCCTCAACATGATGCCAGGCTATTGAGCCTCCAAAATGTTGAGGGTACTTGGATGTTGCAGGAAATTAGCATATGGTAAATGGCCTATTTAACCTACTACTTATGAACGGGGTATTCCTTGGGGATAGAAACCCCACTGATCCTAAACTTTTAAAAACTGACTGCCTGAGACATCCAAGTAGAAAAAATCAACTGGGCACTCCGCGCTGAAAGTCATGCAAATGATTCGAAGACTTGCTGCCACCTGAAACGAGGTCCCAAAAAGTGGCAAGGGTCAAAGATGGTCAAAACTCAACTCTGGAGAAGGGTTCCGAAACTGGGATGTCCTGCTGGTACTTGGTAAATGGATTATAACCCATATATGTCTATATAATCTATATATGTATATACATGTATATCCCTAAGGATCCAGATATGCTCTAAGAAAGGGATTTCCCCTATAATCCTATTCTGGGGAAGGAATTGAGACCATCAATCCTACTCTAGGGAGGGGTCTGGATTCTTAGGGTATATAGGTTGTAAGTCCCGTAGACAGGCTATAATTCAACTTACTATCTATAACTAGTTACGATCACTTCCATGCACATCCCAGTAGCATCGAAACATGACAAAAAACTCCTATTCTCCCTTATGGGACCCTTCTGCAGTCGTGGTTTTGGGTTGTGGGTTAAACGGGTACTTTAAAATATCTTCTAACAGGGTGTAACTGGAGCACCTAGGGGAAAACAAAAAAAACGAAGAACGCTTCACAGCTGCCAACCCCAAAGATTGGTGCCAAGCAGGTAGATGTTTTTTGACAAATTTTCCCATCTGGGGACTTTTTTTTCAGGTTGAAATTCTTCCGGGGCATCGGGGATGTACAACCCATTGGGAAGGTTGGCATTAAAACATCCTTAAGGAAAGCAAGGGATGTTCCCCAACAATCCTATGACCTGGGGATGGGATAAATCGACCATCAATCCTACAATTTTCGGAAGGGGTCCGGAGTCTTAGGGAAAGGATGAATTAGTCCAATGCCAAACATCAGAGATCAGGATCAAATGGATACTGCAGGATAGACTTCATGGATTGCTAAAACCCCCCTAAAATGGTGCTAGGTCATGGAACTCCATCACAAAAAAAAAGCCACGGTTAACACCTTTGAAACATGACCAACAAAAAGGTGCAAAAACCCCCAGAATGCTGAGGAAGTAAAAAACACCTCAAGTTTGAAGGTTACAATTTGTCCCCCTGGTCGACCTTTACCACCCCGAGATGGGACCCATCCTCCAAGTACTTGGATGTCCCCAGGAAGATCAGGAAGTTCGAAGAAGACTGGGGATCAGTGATGTTATAACCTCAACATACCCCATTTACAATATGGATGTTTCCGAAAATAGTGGTACCCCCAAATCATCCATTTTTTCCATTATAAACCATCCATTTTGGGGTACCACTATTTTTGGAAACACCCATATAGGTTCTAACATGTTATAACTATACCATTTTACCACCCAATCAATTGATCCATCCTAACTTCCTGGGAGCCGATCCCATCCTCCAAGTAACCCCAAACAAACATCCCTCGGATGAATCCGATCACTGGGTGTCCCTGTCCAAAATAGATGTTCTCATCAACAGTTTGCACACGCTTTGTGCCTGTGCCCTGGCGTTTTGAAATTTCGGGGGTTTGAAAACTTGTTGAACTCACACCCTCCAAAAAAATGAAGGCCGACCTTTGTTTTTTCAGTGTTTTTTTTCCAATTCAAAGTAAAGGTCATCAAAAGGGTTCTAGGTATGTAAATATATTTTCTATATAATATATACACATCATACAATATAGAAAAACATGTATATATATATATATTCTGTAACATGTACCATCTATATGTACGATATACATCATATATGTTGTTATGTATCACAAATACATAGTATAAAACTTTGAAACAGCAAATATGATCTGAGATTATCCAGCTCTCAAGTGGCGCGTTTTTCCCCCCGGATATCAACCGTTCATCGTGGTGGTGCTCCATGGCTAAACAAACAAACAATCTGTTTACTAGGTGCTGGTTGGTTCCCAAATTCGGTTTGAAACATATGCGCAAGTAAGGATGCACAGGTCAAATAGGATATCATTTTCCGTCAACACGAACACGGCTGTCTAAACATCTCTCAGAAACTACCAACTAGTTTACTGTTTAAACCTTGGCAAATCGTGAATGATAGTACCCAAACTCAACTGGTTAGCAGGTGTTCTTTCATATTCAGCAAAATTCAAAACCGCCAGTAACCGGCAAGCGGTTAGTTTACTGGAATGTAGCATTCCTAATTACAACCCCTTCTATCAACGTTTTGCCAAACTTTTGGTGTACCCAGGTTAAACCACTAGCATGTATCCAAAGAGAACCCCTCCCCAACAGAACCTAAACCACATACTTTTCCGATTTGCTGAAGATGTTTGGAACATTCGGAAACAAACATCAGCTTAAATGGGCAAAAATGGTCATTTACCATGGTAAAACCCGTAAAGAAATCACCAACAAAAACAAATCCAAGTATGAGATCACCTGACCCAAATCATCAACTCCCTTCTCAAAACACGCCCAAGCGACCGATAAAACTCGAGCAAGCGGAAACGTCTAGCCCACATGTAGGCCAAGTATTCCATCTGCCAACCGAAACAGAATGTTTTTTTTCTAGGAACCAAAAACTTGGAGTTTTGTTTGTTGGATGCGGATGGAGAAAGGGGTCCCCAAACATATTCTCCCGGGTCAATGGTGGTTTAAGTTTAGTGATGATTTTTTTCATCCCATGGGATCCCAATCCGTCAACAATCGCCAAACAAAAGGAAGAGTCCCAGAAGAAGTCACTGGTGGTAGCTGGTGGAACCCTTTGTACATGCTGAGATGTCAACTTTTAAATTTTTGGGATCGTTTTTTTTCACCCATCTACCCCCACACTTGGAAAAAAAAAACATACCCTCCAGGAAACGATCACATATCCCCCAAAAAATGGCATTTTGAGTCGATGATTTTCCGAACTTCCCAAGGTTGGTGGGAATATGTATCCATCCCCTGGAGGGTAACCTTACAAATTGGCACAAGGCCACTTTGGGGCAGGTTTGCTGGATATACCGGGCAAAGGCCACCGGTACAAAACAAACAAAATTGTCAAAATGGGAATTGCATTCCTAAGTTTAGGGGTAAAAGGAAAGATAATATGAATATATATATAGTACATCACATATCATTCTATGGTTGAAAGTTAAAACACACCAGCTTCGTCTGGAACGTCCCTGTGTTTCATTCACAGGTTCTTGCACAACGATTTCACATGCGGATTTTAGGCTAGTGCATCCGAAAGGGGAACCAGGAGGAGCTGCACCATACAGATTAAATCTCTTGAGTGAGACTTTCATTTTTGCACATACATGCACAAACGATATCTTTGACACAAAATGACTCCGAAACAAGAAAAACATGTCCCAAATGCAGGATACGTGAAAAAGTCTGTGGAAAAACGCCCCTAAAAATCAGCACCTTCAAGTTGCCAATGAAAAACCCTAAGGGCAAGACACTTCTCTTGCTGGGATGATGCCACGCAAAACATATATAAAATTATATGAATATAAAAATGTTGGAATGGACATGCTTAATTATCTTTAAAAAACAGACCAGAATATGGGTGTTTCCAAAAATAGGGGTACCCCCAAAATGGGTGGCTTATACTGAAAAACCTTATTAAAATGGATGATTTGGGGGTACCCCTTTTTTTGGAAACACCCATATCACCCAACATCAACCACCACCCCAAAAAAATCTCCCAAAAATTCTCCCATTGGGAACACCCCCACCACATCTGTCGCTTGCCGCTTCCGCCGATGGGTAGGAGGCGTCCTAAGGTATGACGAGAAGATCAATGGTTGTTTCTGGTTCCCTTAATAGGTGGGATCGGTGATATATAATCACCCAATTGGCAGGAAAAATACCACTTGTATACCACTTATAGTCTTATAGTCCTTGCCAATTGGAGTGATTATATGCTGCCAAGCCCACCTATTTTCCGGGAACCAGGAAACTCCATTTAGAGAAGCTTGATCTTCCCATGATATGAGTTGGGATTACAGTCACCACCAAGATGTTCACATGTTTGGGCTCGGGGGTCCCGGGCTAAATCTGGCCCCAGCCCCTGTGACACAAAAAACAGCATATTTGACTCAATGCTTGGAACCGCCCTTTCAAAGTAGATCATTTCCAAAAGTATCATGGTAATTTGTTTTTACTCTAAGAAATCTGGCCCCTCAAAAATGGTTTTTGTCAGGAAACAAAAAATACCCCTACTAAATAGGTTCAAACGCTTCCATTGGAGGGTCCTTGGGGATTTGTTGGGTAAACCACCACCTATAGTTAACCCTAGACATCCAAGAGGTATTTCGACCCCCAAAAAACACATCTAAAACACCTTTTGAGGAGGTATTTGAGGTATAACTGGATGTCTAGGGTAAGTTTTTCATGACCCTTGAACTAACCGATCTGACTGATGTTCTGTGCAACATCAACCTGCCACATGGAACCGAGGTTCAAATCTGAAGAACACACAACAAATAGTGAGGAAGAAAAACATCCCATCTGCATACCCTAGGGATCTAATCTCCTGGCTCACCGAACGTCAAATGATGAGCAAGGGGTGGATGTCATCACCACCGAAACGCATGGTGTTTAGGTTTCATTACCATTCTCAGTTTCGGTGAGCCAGGATCCCTAAAAATATACACCTTGTCATCGGACCGGTGTTGCGAAAGAGCCATTAACGTTTGGAAACATATTCAGTCGTCAATATTACAAGGTGGGTCCCTACTAGTTATAACTGGGGTCATAGCTCCTATAATTAAGCACTTATAACCTCAGTTACCAATTGATAAGGCCATTTAAAGGGGTTATAACTCCATTTATAAATAATAATTAGGGGGGCTAACCTTGTAGGAAGGTTTCCAAAGGGGCGAGTGATTGCCGCCAAAGTTCTGAAGCATCGTTTACCATGAAAAACGCAAACAAAAAGAAGACTGCATGGTCACAAGCAAACATGTTTCCTTGGATGTCCCAGGAAGTTAGTACAAGGTTAGCCATCAAGTGGATTAATAAGCCCAATATACCCCTTTTATAACTCCATTGATCCGATCACCATTGATCCATCAACTTCCTGGCTGGGACATCAATGACCCCAAGGCTGGGTTTAAGCCTTGGCCTCACTAAGGGAAACCAATGGATAATAAGCCCTGATCATAAGGCCTCATTTCTGGGGGGGGGATGTGTTAGGGAGGATAGCTTGACCAACCATGATTCAGGTGTATGGCTTTTTCCACTGGGTATTTTTTGTCCCTTGGGGGAATTTCTGTGACGTCCGTGAAAATGAGGAGTGATTGTGATTGTTATAAATATACCTATATTATTGCCTATGACATATATATATATACATATATATATATATATTTACACATGGTTTCTAAATGATCCACAGATTTCCAGGGTCATAAAATCATGATATCCTTATTCACCACATTGACATCGAAATAATGATATCGTATCCATATCAAGATAATGTTCTTCCCCAAAGGAAAGGAATCAGTCTTTCAGCCATCAAGTTTTAGGGGGCAAACCTCTTACAAATACAAACCACAGGCAGCGATTCCTTTCACATAGATACTATTTGAGTCAAGACACAAGACGGGACACTGCACATAATGGTAGTATCTCTGGGCACGTGCGAGAGGTTCCAACGCCGCCATGTCCATAAGCGGTGGCAGCGTCGACGGGGGAGGAGGCCTCCTCTCAGACCTCTCCCTCTCACGTGAACCAAAATCACGCGAAGATGATGAGGCATCACGTGAAAAGGCCCAGGCATTACGTGAAGTCCACCGGAGTTGGTCCGGGGTAATCAATGGCCCGATAGTTCCAGGCATGTCCGCCTCTGTCACTGGAACGTTCCTCAGAACCACTCTGCTCCCTTGGCCGACCTTCGGGGGATGTATATACCACTCCCTTTTAAACCGCCTCCCACATGGCGATCACAACATACCTTTATTCATAGGGAAAATGCTGGTACCCTTGGTTTAAAAGGGGATTGGGACCCAATAAATACCCACTCTATATATAAGGTGTATATTATATGGGGTTGATTCTTAAGGGGTCCCCATCCCAAGGGTCCCTTCGCACCATGACTTCCCTATGATTTCTTTATCAACGCCAAGGGGCAATTTGGCATCCACAAAGCCCAGCCGGTCCGCGACACGGAGACTCTGCACCACCTTGTAATGTTTAGCGACTCCAAGGGAATCCGGGGAAGTCATGGAAGACATCTATATGTAAAAGCCCGATCAAAAAAATAGACACATTAGAGTGCTCGGCTAAAACATAGACACGTATATATAATATGTATATATAGATGCCAAAGTACGATCAGATTTAATGTTTACTTCCAAATTCATATCTTAGCCATATCACCAAATTTGGGTGCAAACTTCAAAATTTCATGAGCCCTACAATGTCCGATTAGTCAATTGTGAATTTGCCAGCAAAGTGCACACCGCATCATGGGCCCCCGATTCTACCCTACTTGTTGGCTTCAACCTTGAGAAGTATGATCGCCAAATTGGATCATTGAAACCCAAATTTCGAGAACAACTTAAAATCTTTCACATGTGGGCCCCTATGATCGTTATAAGTGGAGTTATGGGTAACTGGGGTTACAAACATACTTAAAGGGTTATGTTATAAGTTATAACCTCCATTTATAATTGGTAGGGGCCTACCTTGCTGAACCACAACCTATTACTACATACTGTTTGTGATGCCATTGACATTGGAAGGACATGTTGCTCCAGTTGATATGGAAATTGTTGCCATACTGTGTATCAACTTTCGATATTGTGTACCAAAATGGAACATGTATCAACAGACTACATGTACGAAAAATATACATCTTCCTGTTATATCCATAATCTTAGATTTGCATAATGTGGTGGTTGGAAAAATCAGCTATATTCCTCAAATGTTGGTGGAAGCTTCCCTGAAAACTAACATGTCCCCTGAAAATCAATGGTTGGTTCAGATGTATGAACCCTACTAAAATAGAACATGTTAGTTTTCAGGGCACCAATGGTGATGAATCCCATGGTAGAATCCCCTAACAAAAAACACCACCACGTGATTCAAGTCGTGCCCATTTTATTACCACTTAGTTGGAGGTCACGGTTTCACCTTTGAAAGGTTCGTGATTCACGATCCAGAAAAAGTCACCAGCAGAATTGCCAGGCAAATATAAAATAAACAATTCCAAAAAAATAAACATAGTTCCTCCCTCCCAAAAAAATAAACATCACGTGTCCACCCCGTTGAGTATCCCAAACTCTGGAGATGCGGGACAACACTTTCGTCACAGGATGACTTTGACCTTTGAAACTTTGCGAGTTGTATGGGAGGATTCATGATCTAGTTGGTGGTTTCAACCCATGTTAAAAATCCCAGATGCGCAGTTTATGTATGGAATATTTACCTACATGTAACCGTAAATGCAAGCCAAATGTGTGATAAATATTCTATACATAAACTGCGCATCTGGGAAGTATTACACTCCTGAAGTTTAATTTAGGGGCTGAAATTTCCAATGGTGATCCTTAAAGTCCCCCAAGATCGGGGGCAACGTGAGGTCACCCCTTCCTTACATGGTCGGTAGTAAATGGGGGGCCCATCCTAAACCTTACTACCTTGGATGATAGTCCAAGTAGACAAGGTGGTTGAACCAACCCATTTGAAAAAAAACATGTCACCCCTGAAAACTAACATGTCATGACAATAGAAAATTCCAACCATTTAAGAAGATGTAATTTCCTACCAAAAATGGTGGGATTGCAGGGAGCCATGTTAGTAAGCACTGGAGGGTAGTCAAGTTGAATCATCTCCTCAGTAGGTAGGGCTAAAATCAAAAATATTTGAACCAATTACTTGGATGTCCCGTTGGAAGTTAGTATCAATGGTTAGGATCAGTGGGTTATAAGCCTCATATATCCCATGTAGAAGTAGGTTCTTATGATAACCCATTTACTAACCATTTACTAAATTCCTGCTGAATCCTATTGTCATCTGTTGATCCGAATCCTCGTCTTTTTTGTTGATCCCCAAAGAAGTGAATCTACAACGAGGCCCATAACACTGCTCCCAAGATGGTGATGGTAAAACTCATGGTGATGGTCATGATGGAAAAATCTCAGTTTTTTTTTTTGTGGGGCTAGACGAAAAAAAAAAAACTCAAGCGAGAAAAAAACAACCATTGAGGAAAACAATCCCAAAACAGAAATTGAGATTGTACATCTTCATGCGCCATTTATATAATTTGCGCATGGTTTCACTTTGGACATCTGGAATCTTCATGGAGAATACACCTCCGAAGTTTAACATGGCCTATGAAAAAACTGATTGGAAGAAGATCCTCTCCTATTGGGGCCTGGTAACTTTTTAGGGGCGAACCATGGCAAACCATTAAACTTCAGGGGGTCAAATTGTTGCTTTGGGTTGGAATCCTAGGATCCCCTTATCAAAGGGACTACACTGGTTGGTGGTTTCAACTTCAACCCATCTGAAAAAATATGCGCAAGTCCAAAATGGCTCTCATCTTCCCCCAAATTTTCGGGATGAACATTCCAAAAAATATTCGAGTTTTCCACCTCCTAGTTGAATCCCAGACCAACTCTCCAAGGAGTGAAGGTATACACTCCCCTAAAACCAACGGCTCGTCCCTGAAAATAGGCCGGGACCCAAGTGGATCCACTCATCGACTCCAACCATCAATTTTGCGGGTGCTACTGTTGATGGACAAAATCCTGCACCACCGAGGATGATGATTATCCCATTATTTATAGGGTTTTAACCATCCCAGGTGGTGCAGGATTTCTTCCATCAACAGTATGTTAGTTTCAGGGAGGGGTGATAACTTCAAATATCCACTGAGGCCGCGGCTTTCGAAATGTTCGTAGAAGATGTTGTGCACCCAATACCTTTGGCAGGGACCCAGGGATCCCAGGGAGGTGTTTACCCCGTTTCTGAAAGGATGATACCCTTTCAAGGATTCATGTATTTACCTACATTTGGTTGATGATTTTAGTAAGTGCACTCACCTGAAAACTGACATAGACATAGCCCCTGAAAATAAACCATTCCAAAAGCAAACTAGTCATATGAATTAGTTGGAGAAGTGTCAGTTGGGTTGTTGAGAATTAGTTGATGAATTCTCAGTGGTTTTGGTAACGACACATAATTTCCTACAACCAGTATGGCAATAACTAATTGATGGGGGTGTTAGTACAAAGTTACTATTGACTTTCTTGTACGACGCACATTGCACTGGTGATTCAATATATAACTGGTACAGCTATCAATTGAAGATTTCATCAAAACAGCACACATCATTGTAATAAACCTTCCAGGTGCATTCAATTCTTCCACAACAGCACCATATTCCACAAAACCTTATCAAACCTGGTTGAACATAAATAAGCCTCAAATTTACTCAAGCATGGGGGTATCACATCAAGCATCGAATTGTCCAGTCACATCAATTTCAGTGACTTTGACCATATCCTGTATATGGCACCTGCATGACATCATGTGAGTTGATACGAGTCTCGAGTTGTTCCACGAAACATGCTCACACAGGGCAAGCATAAGTTTGAATATTTCATGTTGACTTGTTTTCACCTGTTTTTTTTACAAAGAAATCAGCTAGCAAAGAAAAAAAGTCAAACTGCTGATTTGTATATACCTGCTTGAAATGTAACATACCAGTCCCCGAAGCAGTTTCCATTTGCTCATAACCGTTGAGGGAATTCATTCAGTCAGCAACACTGTGAACAGTATTTCAAATTCAAACCAACAACGACTTTAAAGTTTGAATCCCGGTTCCGCAACAAAAGACATGGGTCATCCATTCCCTAACCATCTAAACAGGAGGTGGTTGGTAGCCTACTCATGTCCTGTTTGTCATGGCACTGTCGAATAAAATTAACCCGTAGGATCTATGTAAATATATAATTCGCCTAAATTTCTTTGATTTCTTACTTGTAAATTCGTCCCCAAAAGGGGTGTCCATGTATGGCACATGTACCTACATTTACCATCAACGTCAATCCAATGAGGGTAAATATACAAGCCCCATGGATCATATGCATGGGGCCCTGAAAATTCATAGCCAAGACTGTTTGATTTCTGAAAAGTAAATCAACATCCACACATTACCGTACTCCTCACTTGTCCCCCAGGGAATCCGTCATACGGTTGATGGAAAAAATCCCAAACAACCACCTGGAATGTATAAACCTTGTAAATAATGGGATAAGCTACCAACCTCAACTGGTAATCGCCGGATTTCTGAACCATCAACAGTAGGATAAAACGAAGGCATACGAAAACCACGGTGATCCAAACGTCCTCGCCCGGGACCCGTTTTTTATATCTTTTTATCGAGGCTTCGGACTCAACACTTCGGACAAAGTAGGCCAACTCGGATCGGATGGTAACAGCGTTTTGGGTATCCTGATTTCATCGGTTTCCGGTAAAAATATTAGTCAAATTGGGAATCTTCCCACAAAAGGGAGAAAACAAACAAGATTTGAAACCACCACGTAGGCAATTGATTATAAATCCTTAACCTGATTTGAAGGTCATTTTTGGGGTTCGGATTCCCTTACTAAACCACCATTTGGGGTGACCTCTTCGGGTTGGTCGTTATAAATTGCTCAGATGTATGTTCATCTCTCATGAGGGGGGCCTGTGCCGCTTTTGTCTTGGGACAAGTCTTGCTTTGGTGTTCTTTTCTTCTGTCACTTCTGCTCGTTGGGCGTTCTTTTCTGGTGGTGTTGGGGGGAGAAACAAAATACAACAAACGTAGGGGACTTGCATTTTGGAGGTGGGGGGGCGTCCCCCCCTTCAAAAAAAACTTTCAAGGGGATAGGTATATTGAAGAAAAACATGGTGGCCAAAGAACTTCCAGGGCTGCGTCAACAAAAAAATGTTTGACCTCATCATGAAATTTGTGTAGTCATTAATACTCCATTGGACAATTAAAATAAACATTCCCATCAGGATCCATATATGGCATATTTACCCACATTTACCATCAAACAACTCAACTAAATGTAGGTATAGATATACCGTTCGTCTCATGGATCCGCAATAGGATTAACATCTACCTGCCGCGTTTTTTTATTTCCACCCTCACCGTTTGTTGTTGAGACTCCCGACAAAGGCATAGAGATAAGCAACCAAGGGTGAGACCCATGCCCTCACCACCCTCAGGATGCAAGGTCAGGGGGCTTTTAAAAGACAACCAAAAAATACAGGGTTTTTCAAGGGTACTTTCCCTGAAACTACCAGCAAAAACCGGCAGTACTAGAGCCCTTGGTTCTCAGGCTCTTGGCAGGGACATCTTTCTGCGAGTTCGCCTCTCATCGGCGACATCTTTCATTTGACTCACCGGCCTCTTGTTTGCTGCATTTGCAGCGGCATAGTCCCAGCACCTCACGATAATGCTCAGGTGGCAGCCTGGTGAGTGCTACCTCAAAAGCGCCAGGTTTCTCCTTACACCCCGGAAGATTAACATGGAACATAATAATGAAGGTTTGGAAGATCATTTTCCTTTCTACATGGATGATTTGTAATTAGCTTCCATCTTAATCTTCCAGGGTGTATAGAAGACAGAGAGCGTGTATGCCAGCAACCTCCGGCTGCGCTGTTTCTTGCATCTTTTTGTTCATCTCGTCCTTGTTGCACCAAAACGCACGTGGTGCAATCTGGCAGCGCGTTCGCTGGACCATACCGGTTTTGGTTGAACCAGCACGGCTGTATCTTTCCCTCATCTTCTGGAAAGCCGAAATGAAGGCCACCTTGAAGAGTCAGTTCGCACCTGAAAATGCATGTTTGGTTATGCAAGGAGAAACATCTACCAAACCCGTGATCGTTTTGTTGGGTTCCAAATGGTACTTTTCCGAGGGGTTAAATGATCTGCAGATTTTTGCAGGGGTATAGGGGTACAAAAGGATGTCACGGCCGGGGTTTGTTAGGATCAATGGTGATCGGATCAATGGGTTACAACAAACTTAGAAATGGGCATTTACTATAACCACCTGGGACATCCAAGTAAAGGATCTGGGGAAATGGTTCACGAATGGAAACCTAAGACATCTAACACCAACAAATGCTTTGGAAAAAGGTAGCTTCTTGTCGAAACTGTGGCTAAATTTGGGGCTATCCATATTATGTTACATTTCAGGCGTGGAATGTGTAAATATACCTTTCATCTGAATCTGAGTATTCGTATACACCCCCGAAAACTAACATGGAACCTAAAAATGATGGTTTTAAATAGGAATGTCCTCTTCAAGGGGCTCATTTTCAGGTTCCATGTTAGTTTTCGGGGGAGTACCTGCATTTACCCACCCCTACAATATCACCTGACCAGACTTGGACGTAAATTGACCAATCCCCTGGATGAAAAATGAGTTTCTAGAAGACGGACAAATCCGGCAGCCTTTGGATTTCATCATGTTCAGGTTCTATCCTAGGGATCCAATCACCTTCTGAGAATGGTAATGGAACCTAAATACCTTGCTAAGGAGGTGATTATACACCCCAATCACCATCTGAGAAGGTGTTTGGATCCTTAGGGTATGTTAAGTTTCGGATTAGCATATTTGCTATCATGGCTATCTCCATGTTTATCCGTTTTTGTTGACTATGGCTCCTCCTTCGCCATCCCAGCATATCTATGGCTCGTGATACCCTAAACCACTCGATGATGTTGCAAAATATTGCAAATGTTGAAGGGTGCATGCAATACATCACTAAGGATCCAGGTAATCCAGGTATGTCCTAAGGAAGGGATTTCCCCTACAATCCTCTTCTGGGGATGGGATTGAGACCATCAATCCTACTCTGGCGAGGGGTCTGGATTCTTAGGGCATAATAGCAAGCGTTCGGAACAGCATTCACAAATAAAATGATTCGCCAAAAAATTAAAAAAAGACATGGAGCAGTGACCCAAACTATCCTTGCTTATATGCTGTTTTTTTATCGGGATGAAAAAACTACCCAGTCTAATATAGGGAATTAGAACGAGATCCCTATGAACCAATCACAGCTCTGTTTTTTGGATCCCCAGCTCTTCTACCACAAAGGCCTCGAGACTCGAGAGATTCGACTCTGGACTCATCCAGAAGATGGGCTTTGTAAAAAGCCAAGGCGTTTTTTTTAGGGTCCGGAAAACGGATCCCAAAAAATATGATAAACATGGTATCTCTGTATCCCATATGATCCATGTAAGGTATGTGTACTTACCTTTGGCTTAATTTTTATTGTAAATGTAGGTACATGGGATAGATGTTGAAATTCATCTAGTGATTGATGTCTTCAAGGTTGAGCGGTTGTTCATCTTTTGCATGGGGGGGGGTGTTAAACCATCATAAAACAAACATGTTGAACCGATTATGTTTGAACATGGCTTTGGCTGCCTAAAAATCAGGTTAGTTTCCATAAAACCTCTAAATATGGAGAGTTGTTGGGTGGCTCATGGTATATATTATTCAAAAATAATTCAAAAATAACTCATTCGAAAGCTTCACAAAGCTGATACTGTCTTTCTGAACATGTTGGACGGATTCCCAGATCTTGAAGTAACGTATGTTAGGTAAAACTACTGTTGATGGAAGAAATCCTGCATCAGTTGAGTTTGGTAGTGTATCCCATTATTTCAAGGTCTTATACTTCCCAGGTGGTGCAGGATTTCTTCCATCAACAGTATCATTCTGGGAGAGATTCCACCAAAGGACAACTTGCCATCCTGTGAAACACAACGGCATCGATTCTGATGATAAGTAGGACTGAACACATTCTTTTCTAGTTGGGATTCTAGTTGGTGGTTTCAGCCCTGGACATCTTCCCCCATGAAAAATTGGGTGAACATTAAAACTTGATTGAAGCGTTTCTTAACACTACACCAACCAACCAAACAAACAAACAACCAATCGACCCAAAAAACAACTTTCAAAGCAGAAAATGTCAGCTTGTCATACTGGATCATCTCTTTAAAAGTCAGATCTTTTATTTTTACCGGACCTGGTTGTGGGAAGGAGTTAAAGCGATCTGTTTTTCGTTAGGTCCATACCTGACCTGACCCTCTAAAACAAAACATCTTGGTGGGCGTCTGGTGGAGTTACATGCCGTACCGTACCTGAAACGGGTTTCAGGTACTTGCTCACTTGTACGGCTTGCAAGAAGATTCAAGCAAGCTTTGACTTCAAGGAAAACTGGACCATATTGGTTCCACATATCAGGTCATGTTTGAAGACTTCAGCAATGGATATAGTTGATAGTTGATATGATATGTATACTGTTTTTTTGTATAGTATAAAGATGGTGAATTCGCAGAATTTCGGCAGTTAAATTTTGGCTGAATTTGGTAGGTGGTACAAGCTATCAAAAAGTGAAACCACCACCCAGCAGATCAGGGTGAAATAATCCAAGTTGATAGCTAGTTGATGGTTTCAACCCAATTGAAAAATATGATCGTCAAAAAGTTGTCCCATCTTCCCCAATTTTCGGGGTGAAAATTCCCCAAAAACTATTTGAGTTGCGACCACCTATAGTATCTTACCTCTACATGAAATGCATAAACAATTATCCCAACTGTAGGTAAATATATATACCATGGAACCAGTTAGATAGATTTTATCCCGTGACTTTCCAGCCCCAAAAAGGCCGTCGGCCAGAAAACGATCTGATCCACTCCCAAAACCAACCAACCCCGCGCCTTGCCAAAGGAAAAGACCAAAAGCATCAAGCTATCCTCGCAAGGCTGAAGGGAAAACATCCATCTAGGGAATTGATTATAAATGTTTAAGCCCTATATAACCCTTGTGGGAAAGCCCTCTATATATATATATATGTATATAGTGGGTATTATATGGCTTACAACAACAGGCAATTTATTTCATAAATCCAAAAAATCTAAAAACCGAAAGAATGTTTCACCGGCCCATGTTGGGAACCCCGGATTTCCCTTACGTTTGAGCCATACAAAAGCCGCCTGCCAAAGTTGGTCGGTGGACGACTCTATAAGGCTTCAGGCTGTAAGGTGTACGGGTCGTGGCCGGGGGAGGGTGGAAAGTTGACCAGCCTACCAATCATCCAACCAAGGCCCTAAGGTTTTCAAGAAAAATACGGCTGGCTCCACCTCCTCCCAAATCAGCAAAATGTGTGACATATAATATACACATGTACTTTGATAAAACATTCCACCTAATAAACCCCCAAACATTCAATTAATAAAGTGTATTTTCACATGTACTACTACATTCACTCACCCCAAAAAAGAAAAAACAACAAGTTTTGTAGGTAAATAAACAAGCCAACTCCACTGAGTGGATCTGGGAACTGCCATGGGCAAACATCCCATCCCCGTCCGTCGGTCCGTATTCGTGAGCACCACACGAATCCATGTGTCCATGAAAAACCTCGGTTTTTTGCCGCCGAGATCCCTGGAATGGTGTAAGTGTAATGGGCATAGAATCTCAGTAATCAACATAAACCCTTGCAACATACAATATCTTCAATAATAATATATTCACATCTCATTTCCATGTAAAGGTTACCCATTTTCACATCTTATGTTGATATCTAAAAACCTTCGATTCCGGTCATAAGTTAGAATACATATTTCTGTGTGGTGTGTTGGACACAGCGAAAGCACGCCCTTCCAACAACCACATCATTTTTCAGGTGTTTTTTTCTGTAAATGTTCTAACAGGAAAAAAAATACAGCCGGAGTTAACAACTTGGATTGTTAACTGTGAGTTTAAAAAAAACAACAACGACTTCAAACCGCCAAGCAATCAAAGAGTTCTGAAATTGAGGTCTGTGCTATTCAACAAAAAAAACACCAAAATGTGCACTTGCAAACCACCCCTTTTTCATGAATTACACCCTGGAAGATTAACGGCTGGAACACCTACAGCCATCACCCATTTAGAAAGGAAAATGATCTGAAACAAACCTCCAGGGAATTATGTTCCAGCCGTTCATCTTCAGGTGTGTACACAACCAGCAAACCAGCCAACGCACAAAAACCGTCAGGCACCTCCAATAAGAGTCTTCCCAATCGCAGAATTGCACCAACTCGTTCTGGCAGTGGCAGGTTCTCCAATCAGGGGACTCTAAGGTTCGACCACTTCCAAAAGTCCCAAATGAACTTCTCCAATTCCTTCTTAGTCCGCTGAATTTCTTAGAAAAAAAAACATGGGGTCCATGGGACTGGTATATATATATATCTACCTTCATTTAATTGATTGTATACTAAATGTAGGTAAATATACGATACATGGACCCTGTGGGAAAACGTTTGTATTTCAAGATAGACGTAAGGATAGATGACATACACCATTTTACGTCTCATTACTCTCATAGACCATTGACCACAACGCCTCCAAGTGCTCGCGTTCCGCAGAGATGGATAGATGAATAGATAGAAATATATAGACAAACAAATCAACAAGTGAGAACGACAGAAGATCTTATAGAGTCATTGGTGTCATCATGTAAACCTATGGTGAATGATGCTCAATCTGTGACTGGTGTCAGGATCAATAGACAAACCTTAACACCCCAAAAAAAACTGTTCGACTGTTTGACATCAAAACACTAAGACTAAGATCACTAGGGCATCAGAATACAAACATATACGAGTCATGGTACACTCTAAGCAACCCATGCAGAAACCAGGGCTTCACAATCATTGGAAAAACATACGGCAAAATACAAACCTTTGAATGGCTTGTTGTTGTCCTCACCCAACTAGGTATATGACCCCAACTACGAGAATCATCAAGATATTCAACACATACTGTTGATGGAAGAAATCCTGCACCAGTTAGTAGATAATCTATCCCACTATTTACAGGTTTTTATATATCTGAGATGGTGCAGGATTTCTTCAATCAACACATACCAATGTCTTCCATCTTCCATTAGTGATTTTTTGATTCCCCCAAATGGAGGTAACGTTTTCAGCCCTGAATAATGGTCACTTGTGGGACCAAACAAGGTCATGACTTGAAGAACAGAAGAACCGGCGAGGTTTTTTGTCGCGCATCTTTTAACGATCAACAAAAAACGCCCAACCTTCAAGAAAAAAAAGACGTTGGCATCAAAGCGTGCAATCCAATACCTGCCAATGAGACCCACTGAAGGTTACTTGTATTTGTCAGATTTATTCAGATATATTTTGAAAACAACATATTCCCCCAAAATAGTGATATATTTTAGTGATTTACCACGGTGGAAAGAAACAAACTTGCAAAAAAAAAAACATGGGATCTATAAACGTTTAGGGTTGGGGGGTTTGCTGCATTGTGTTTCTCCGGTCAAACTTTTTACAAAAAAAACACGATATGAAAGGATCAATGTGTGACAACCGAATGGATACACCGAAAATCGTTTCTATACGGCGAAGGAAAAAACAACCCAGTCGAAGAGAAGATTCGACACGCAAAAAAACTTAGAAATCGCCGGTGTAATGCAAAGTTTCGGAATGTTTTTGTTGTGTTATTTTTTCCGGGTTTGTAGTTTACAGTTGTTGTGCCAACCCGTTTCATCTCACCAAAGGGTCAGGGTAGAACATTCAAAAAAAATAACAACATTTTTTAGAGCACCAATGAAACAATAGTGTTGATGGAAGAAATGCCGCACCAACTGGGATGTAAAAGAACAACTGTAAATAATGGGATAAACTACCAACCTAGACGGTGGGCCAGATTCGGCCGGATTTCTGATCAGCCATGTACGGCTCTGAGCGGAAAAAAAATCTGGTGCGTGATCATTTGCTTGGATATGTTTTTAAGTGATTGTTTACTTTCTACCATGGGGTTCCTCGCCGTTGAATCACCATTTGTGAGATGGGAGAACACCTTGCACTTTTCCAAGCACCTCAATCAAATCCAAGTTTTCATGGGGTGAGGAACTGGGATTTGTGTTGGGTTTACTGTACCTAAAGCAACCAGACACAGTGGAAAAGTGAACATTTTGAGTTGTAGATCCCTGACCTAAAAAAAATGTTTCATAAACCGGAAAGGGTGACTGGCATCATGGTTGGGTAGACATAGGTCATAGGGGGGGAGATAGCTCCGTAGTATCCTGTGTGAATATCCACTTATTGCATCTTATTGCTATTGCACTCTGAATCCGTCTGCGTTTCCACGATCAGTCTCTTGAACTTTCGAGGTTTGGCGCCTTCCATAAGCGATGAGCTCCCATGAACAGCCAGGTGGCACAGTGAGAAACGAATTGACGTAATCCTCACCACTTCGACAAGCTCGTGCCAGTTCCACCTCCAGCTCCCCTGGACCATATATGTATAGCTTGGACAACCCGGAAGACGAGGATCGCTATTCAGGATATGATCAGGGCAATTCCTGATGGCCTCTTGCCTCTTGCAATTCACGAACAAGCTCTCTCATTTGAGCGGCTGCCGCCGCCATTACCGCCATGGTGGGTGAGTGTTCCCGGATATAGATATTGAAAATTCGCCCGAGACACGGGTGGATTCACCTCCAATGCCTTGCGTTTTTTTCGAATGGGTGCTCCGCCATGGTACGACCAGGCTTTGTGTATTGTTGCACCAGATTTTGAATACCAAAAATTGTGGAAACAAATCATGTCCTCAGAAAAAAAAATATATCCCAGGAAAAGCTAAACGGCTGGAACTGGAACCAAGAAAAAAACACCCTGTTCTGAAAACCATAAAAGGTGGTAGGTGGTAGATAGCATATAACCCCCCGAAAGGCAATATATATATATAAGTGGTATATAAGTGGTATATATACTGCCAATTGGGGGATTATATGCCACCTACCGCCTTTTATGGGAACCAGAAACAACCGTTGACTATTGGGAAGGTAACTTTTCAGAGGCTATGTTAAACTTCGGTGGGATATGGTAAATAAGAACCTGCCACCCGTCGTCCCCACGGAAAGTCATCTGCGGGTGTTGCCTGACATACCCCAAAGTTGGGCAGTAACTCTCTCCGCTGAAATAATCCCGCGAGATACCTGCGGAAACAACGAGGATGCAGGAATTGCTTGGTGGTAGGTTGATGTTCAGTGTAACATTGAAATAATTATATAAATATTAGGAAGCCTTCTGAAACAAGTTCTCAAGAGACTAGGTGTATAGTATATGCAAACAGTTGCATATCCCAAAATAGTGGTAATTGAAGGGAACCATTGGGCAAACCCTAGTAAAACCGAAGTTATGTCCAGTTTATCATATCATTTGAAGAGAGAAACGCCGCTACGGTCATTTGGTGCACCACTATATTGGGTAACCCATTTCTATTTGGATCCGATCCTTTCCATCTACATATACTTGCTGTATGAGGATATCATGCACATGTTTGCGTGCATTTATGTTGCATACATACCCTGTCAGGTACCAACACATCCTCAAAAGGAGAAATTTGTGAGCTCTCAGTATCTTACACACAGAACACCGTACATATCTAAAGGTACATATACTAAAATCTCCACATTCCCATAAAAATCAGATTATTATTGAGAAAATTTCCCTCATAACTACCATCCCGTTGGTGGTTTTACGTTCACTTGCTA
Source organism: Breviolum minutum Mf 1.05b.01 (assembly GCA_000507305.1). Classification (NCBI taxonomy): domain Eukaryota; class Dinophyceae; order Suessiales; family Symbiodiniaceae; genus Breviolum; species Breviolum minutum. Next base: position 209,715 of record DF239237.1, read on the forward strand.
CATCAAGTGATTACATCACCCTTCATGATATCCAGCAGATTTTGAACAAAAAAAAACATCCCACCTTGTGGAATATCCCGGTGTAAACCCCAGTTGAAGAAACCCGTGTTTTCCCCGTGCGGTTTTCCCCGTCGTGGGCGCCTTTGCTGAAGAAAATGGCAAAAACGAAACCAGAGATCACCATCAACTCCAAAAGGATTGGACCTCAAGTGTTGGGGTACCACCCAAACAAAACCAGTGAAACACCCGTGGAAGATTCACATAAAAACCTGAATCTGATACTTTGGAATGGTGAATTTTCTTATGGGATCCATGCAGGTAAATATATGTAAATATACCAATACATTGATTGTTTGGAATTGAAACATGTATCATCTTCAGGTTACACACGTGAAAACTAACGCACACCCATACCCCAAAATGGACGCCATATTTGAAGCCGTATACATTTTCCAGCCTGCTCATCATTTTTGGTATCTATGTTAAACTTTGGAAGGGTATACATTGGGGTTCGAAATGGTACCCCTATAGATGGCCTTCAAAATAAATGGGTTTCACGGTAAACTGGAGTTATGGGGCCCTATAGGTGGAGTTATTAACCCCTATATATTCGATCTATAAGTAACCCATAACGATCAATCGCAGGGGCCCATATTGTAGTTGTTGGTTTTGGAAAAAAACACGTTGAAGTTGGTAGAATTGACATAATGCATGTGCCAACTTGAACTTGAAGATAAATGAAAGGTGTTTTTTTGATGCTATTTTGTTGAAGGGTTGAATCAACAAAACCATATTCCATTCAAAGTGTTTTGGGCCAAAAAGAAATCCACGAAACAAAACAACCCCCAAGCATCCGAAAACCTTTCAAACATGGCCATTTTAAGGACCCCAAAAGACACACCTACGTGATTTTTATTCACCTTTCCCTTGGAGGGGCCAAGGATTCTTATAGGGAACAAAAAACAATGTCGAAACATGTTGAAACCCAAAAATAAAACGAACAACTTCACAACTTCAACCTATACCTGCAATCTTTACAAGTCTTTACAAATTTTACAACTTCAACCTGCTAAAGTTTTCTGGCCCCTTTGTGTTTTTTTTCTTCTAAGTGAAACCAAAAAAAAACACCACGAAAAGCTCAGCTCCCAAACTAATGAGTTTCACCTCTGGTCGTGCAGCCTGAGGTTTGGAGGTGGGTCGTGCGTGCAAACTCAACTCCCTCCCCGAGGCTTGGGTGTTGGTAGAGCAACTCGGTCCCATTTGAGCAATGAAAAATGGGCCCCTGGTTGTTTCGGTACCCTGTATATGGGTTATATTACCCAGCTATATGGGGATTATAATACATCAGTTATAAGTAAGGATCCATATTAAACAATCAGGTATAAGGATCCATATAAACATCCATATAACACCAGTTCAGGTTGTATAGGGGGTCATGGTACTACCCTTTTGTTCTATGGCTTTGGTATATCCCATTATGGATTTTTCCCTATGAAAAACAGCCAGGATTCAATGGGAAAGTCATAAGGGTTTGTTGCCATCTTGAACATACTGCTCGATCCAGTACCTAGAAGTTTCAGCGAGCTGCGCGGCTGAAGTCCTGGGGAAAAAGATCTCCTTGAAGTTCAGTCCAAGTCTCTCAAACACGAAAGAATTCCAAAAGAGGTGGATTTCCATAGGATGTAAAAGTACCAAAACAAACAAACACAACCAAATGTAGGTAAATAATGATAAATAGATATACCATACATGGATGGTATGGGAAATGGGTGATTTAATGATTGATCCCTGTTCTCAGATTCGCTTAAGGTGGTTGGAAAAAATATTCCCCAAATGGTGGTTTAATAGCAATTTACCATGGTAGAAAGCAATTCAACATCACCTAAAAAAGAAATCCGAGGTGATTGAATGACCTGGCCAAATGGAATAATACTTCACCTTCACCATCCGATTTCCCCAAAAAGAAGAGATTTCTCTACCAAATCACCTGCCTCGGGGATATTCGTGGTGAGGTCATAATGTGAGGTCGCTATCATTTGACAAAAATGACCCCTGTTCGGGGTTTGCCGTATTCACTTGAAACAACCCTAAAAACTTGGAGAAACACTATACATCACCAAGGGACTTGCTACCTGTCAATTCTTAGGGTTGATTTTCTCACGTAACAAGGTGTTTATGGTGGACCCCGCTGTTTCTTGTCATCTCTTTCTGTAGGATCTGAGTGTCTCCGAACGTCATCTTTCACGATGTCTTCCAAGGAGTGTTTCTCAAACTGCGAGAGTTTGGTCGAATCATGTCCAGATTTTCATCAACGAACGAAGCACAAACACAAAAAAACACATCAACAAAGACTTGGTTACCATGACAACCCACGGTTCCTTCATTTTTAGGGGTTATAACCCATAGATTGGGGGTTCAAAACCTTCATTTTTTCATGTTTTTTTGGGGTCCACGGGCATTAATCATGTTTTTGAACCTCCTGATGTTGACTACTTGCCGCATCTTGGAATGGACTTACAAACAAAACTTTGTTTTTGAGGCAAATATACCCTCTGGTGAACTAACATGGCAATTGAAATCCACCATTTTCAATACGAGATACATCTTCAAGGTCGGTCCATTTTCTATTGCCGTGTTAATTTAAGAGGCTACCTTATGATTGACCATGATTGACCTTCATGAAATAATCCAATGACGATGAACAACTAATGTCACATCATAGATCATGATACATGAACAAATCCCGGATATAAGTAAGGTTATAACTCCACTTGTAGGAGTTATAATCCCTGTCAGCTACTTACAAGTCCATTTGTAGGGGGCATTTGTTTCCCATCTTTTACCACCATCTTGTAGGATCTAGGACAACCAGTAAACTTCTCTACTGAATTCCAACGGAATTTGAAAACTTGAAGCCAAGCAACCATCTGTGGCAACACATTTTGTTGACCTACCGTTTTTCCGAAGTTTTCCAAACAAACAAATAGATCAAATAGCCTACAGTAATTGAAAAGTAGATGGCACAGGTCCCTAGCGTATTGGTTTATTTTTGAACCCTTTACAAAAACCTACCAAAATTGGTATCTGTGCTAAAAACCACCTTCTATTTTGACCTTTTTTGGTCACTGAAAACCACCATCAACCTGTCGTATTTTTGGGGCACATTGTAACTCAACAACTCAACAATTCTCGCAACAAAAAACTTCTCCCCAGTTTTCGTGGCACCCTGAAGTTTGCTTGTTGCCGCGGCGCCTTTGTTGTTGGATGATGTAGAAGAGTGGTGCAGAAAATGCACAACTCTTTTTTACAATCCACCTTGGCCCAAGGGGACTTTTTTTAAAAAATGGATGATTTATCATCCATCGATATCCAGAACCATCCCCAAACTCAAACATCTTTCGAACTTGATGTTTTGATGTTGGACACACGTTTTTGGTACATGTTTCACACATAAAAACCTCACCAAAAAAGGTTGATAATTGATTGGATCCGGCCAAGACACGACACTAGTTCGTTCAAACTGGATCATGAAGCTTCAGAAAGGTCGGTCAAGTAACATAGTTGATTATGTAACCACTGTGACAGGCTATTTTAGAAACCCCCAATACTGGTTGATAGTTGATTTTTCAGCCACTGATTTCCAGCCTCGCAAAAAACTAAAAGCCAATTCAAGGCATCAAATCTGTTCTATACTACCCTCACCATTATTTATAGCTTGGTTTACGAAACCACATTTTTTTTTTAGAGTAAGCCTTTGGAACCATCATCCAAAAGGAAACCATTTTTCAGTCCAAAAAAGGTGCCCCGGTGGCACCAGCTGTTTTACTAGGCGTTCGGGCACAATAAACGTCAGCTTTCTCCTTGCAATTCCCACATTTGGCCTAGCATTTTGGCCAAGGTGGGAAGGATCTTGACTTCGAAGATCCCTAAGGCAGTCCCTAAGGAATCCCAGGTATTTCCTACAAGGTGGGCCCCCTATCAGTTATAACTTGAGTTATAACTCCTATAACTAGGGTGAAATAACCCCAGTTACCCAATTATAAGGCCATTTATAGGGGTTATATCACTATATTTATAACTGGTAGGGGCCCACCTTGTAAGGATGTTTGATTGGTAGGTTGTTTTGGGGGTCCAAAACAACATCTCAGGAGATGAGATTTTTGGATGTCACAAAAGGGCATGGTGGAAAATGAACCAAAAACTCGCCTGTTTAACCCTAAGAATCCAGGTACAGTATGTCCTGAGAAAGGGTGATTATCCCTACATTCCTAGTCTTTTCGGATGGGATTGGAACCCTCGATCCTATTCGATCCGGGAGGTGTCCGGATTCTCAGGGAGGTGTCCCTTCTCTACATTTTCAGTTAGTTGATCAACTTCGGGGGAAAACCTGCGATGTCCAAAGAAGGTAGTAACTGCTTAGTAAGCTGGTTGATTTCACCTACTTACGGGACGTATCCAGCCTATTGATATAGGGGTTATAATCCATTTACTAAGTACCATGGACATCCCAGTATAACGTCAAATTTCAAAACACCAGCAAACGTCTCTCCAAACATTCCCCCCATTAAAAAACAAACGGCGCCCACTTTTTCGGGGCGAACTTCCTTCACCCCAAAACATCTGAGCAGTGATCGAAACCCACCAGTGACATGCGGTTGGTTTAATAGGGATCCCTATAGCCCATGGATCCCCGGGACAGGTATTTACCTAGATAGGTTATGTTTTAATTCTAAATGTATAGGTAAATATACCTGTCCCATGGATCATGATATGGGTAATGCAATATGTGCAGTGGTTTCTCATGATCCCTATAACACTGGGTAGTTTTCCATCCTTTATAAAACCCATACCGTCCATGTATGGTCAATGGTATATTTACCTACATTTAGCATAAAAATCCACCAAATGTCGGTAAACCCGACCACCATGGGGGTGAAATGATCACTCCTCACTTACCGTTGGCTTCCACGGTTAAGGATGATCTGGGACAGTCCGTGCACTCGCCAATTTCGAGGGCGCTAACCTCTGGGTGAGTGCCATTCCGTTGGATGACACGCCATGTCGACAAAAAACGGGATACAAAAATCGTAGGAAAACCCAAGAATCACTTGTACTTTCTCTGATATACACTGGCTATTTTGAATAAACCCCCATTTCAACATGTCCGCCTTTCGATCTTTTTGAATGACATCATGAGAAACGAATAGAGCTTGAGAGTTTATGGAAGCATCTCAAGATTCGGTATGTTTGTTGATGATGTTTCTTTGCCAGGACTTGTGGATATCGAAATGGCATCCGAGGAAGGACTGTTTTAACATGGACCTGATCAGGATAATGGTTCTGAATCAAAGAAAAAACATCATGCATCGCAGATTGCTAGGCCATCCTGGTGGATCTTACATCATGATAATACTTTGTCAGTTAAATAACCTTCTAAACAAGACATTGTAGATCTGATAGGCTCACTAGGTATTTTCCTCATCAAATCTAAGTTCCAGTTTGACTATAACTCGTTTAGATACAGGACATTAGAGAACCTACACTGACAGGCATACTAGTAGGTAGGAGTATTTTGTCACGCCACTTACAAATTACCATAGTTACAAAACCTTGAACGTAGGACACCCTGGAATGAGAACCTCCTGCATGCTTAAGTAAGAGAAAACACTCTTCAGTAGCACATGTAGCACTCTTTTTTCTAAAAAATCCCCAAACAAAACATATGAAGAGTAAAGTAAATCTCGGGTTGCCATTGCTTTCTTATTAATCAAGACAATCTCTACCTACCTTTACCTGCATCATCTAGATGCGCAACATGTTATTATTTATCTCATTAATGCAATGTGTGTTTTATCTTTGTCTTTTAGTCAAACAAACACGCCTATATATACGCTATACACAATTCGAATCAAACTCCAAGTCGATCCCATGGTTTTCTTGGCACATAAAAACCAAAAAAACATCCGTGTCAAGACACGGGCCAACAAGTTTGGCATACTCCGTCAAGCCCATGGATGCCACCACTTTATCAAACATACTCCCAGCTTTGGCCTGGCAAAGCCGATGGGGAAAAGATGGAAACTCGTCATCCATTTTCACCCCAGGGATGACAAGAAAAACACACATATGTACGTATATATATATGATATTATCATCAAACAAATTATATATCCAATAAGATCAAAGATGTATGATATATATACATATATATATATTTTTTTTGACCTGGTGATTTTGATGCAAAATTAGTAGGTACAGTCCAGTAGATTGATATATAAATACCTTGGATCCGTTATGGGTGGGATTGTTGGTGAAGTGATGGAAAAAGGTCAGGACGCAGGAAAAATGGAAAAGGAGGGGTATGAGAGACAGATTGATTACCCTAGACGTCCAAGTCATCCTCCAGTCATACCGAACGTGAGGATCGATGTTTGGAAGCACTAACCATCCTAAAACCCGAACCCCGGAGATGTGAATGTGGGTTCAAACACTCACTCACAAGATATTTAGATGTACTTAGCAACCATGGTTAGTAAGTCCACTACTGGGGCTGTTCCCCTTCCAAATGGCCTTTTCATGGCGTAAAATTGGGGGGCTACTAACGACTTACATCCAACTTACATCCACTGGGATGACACCCCAAGTATATTAGGGTTGAACCTTAAAAGTGGGTGGTTGAATAATTGGGATTAATTATTGGCTTGGAGATTCTTGGGAAAAAAAAAACATTGAAACTTTTGTTGCTCCCTACTAGGGATTCCTCATCCCCCCAAAAAAAGTTGAAAGTCCCGCCATTCAGCAGGGTTCTTAACCGAGTGGTTTCCGTTTCGATGTTCATTGCTGCACATTTGGCTTGTTTTTGTTGCTGGTTTGCTCCGCTAGAAGACGTGATTTCCAAACATACATTGTGGAGCATCAGTTTCTAGCTATCAGATCTATCAGCGTGTTGTAGAAAAACTTCCCCAACATGTAGTGGTGAATGCCACTAACTACTTAGATTTGCCTGTTGGGTGGTTGGAAAACGTTCCAAAGAATGAGAAATGCTTGGAACAGGCTTCAAAAATCTTCTCCCAAATGGTGAGTTTTTCACGGTGACGAATCCCATGGGATTGAATCCGAAAAAAATCACCCCAAAACACATGGCTGCCATGTCATGATCGTGAAAACGTCGAAACGATAGGTCGCGCCCATCAATGATGCGGAATATGGTTCTGCAAGGGGAAATCTTTCCCCAAATGTGGCGAGTAATGCCCTGAGCTCTCAAGCTTTCCTGTTGTGACGTTGAGATCATGAAAAATTATCTGACAATCAACACAGGTTCACCATGCGGATTGGTGACTCTCTCCAACTCGCGTGCTTCCGATCAAGCAACGCTTCTATCGAAACCAGCCACGGCAGCAAAACTGCAGGGCAATGCTCATCTCCTCCATGATCTAAAGCTTCTACTGTCAATTGTTCAAACTGCCCTAGTTGGTGGTTTCAACCCAATTGAAAAATATTAGTCAAAATGGGAATCTTCCCCAAATAGGGTTGAAAATAAAACATATTTGAAACCACCACCCAGATAAGAATTTGCTAAGGAATCATTATTGGTTCCATTTTGAAGCTCGTTGTTGTATATTAGATAAAATGCAATGGCTTGCAGTGATGTCAAACCACCAAACAAAACCCAGGGCGAGCCTTCTCTTTCTTGCTCATGGTCCAAAACCCACGGCCTGCTCACGGCTTTGTTGTGGTACTTGGATGTTCCAGCAAGTTAGGATCAGTGGATAGTAAATGGATTGTAACCTACTTATACATTGAAGAGCTGGGATCAATGCTTAGTAAATGGGTTGTAACCTACTTCTTAATGTTTGATTTATTGGGGTCATACCTAACTTCCTGAGACATCCAAGTAGGGATAAAGGAACAACCAATGCACGAAAAGGTGATTAGCCCCGCATCAAAGACACCAAACTGCTTATTATGACCCGACTGGAACAAGAAAAATCACTTGCATATGGCTTAGCCTGGATGCTTTTTGGAATAGTAAAACTAAAACATCAACATTAATCACATTCAATTTCATGGTACTACTGTTGATTTTGTTAGAAATCCCAAGGCCAACCACCTGACATGTATGTTTGCACCCTGTAAATAATGTTTTTTTAACCATAGCAACTGGTTAGCCGGATTTCTTCCATCAACAGTACTAAAACATTGTATCTACGTATTGTCTAAAAAAAACAATAATAAAACTAAAACACAAAACCCTGATGCAAAGCGGTTTTTTTGTCCAACATTGTATACACCCCCGAAGATTAACAGCTGGAACCTGAAGTCATGATGGTTTGCTTCAGATGTTTTTCCGAACTTCCAGGGGGCCCGTATTCTCAGGGTTCCAGCCGTTAATCTTCGGGGTATCCAACGATTTCCATCCTTCCCAACCTCCCACCTCCAGGCCGTAAAAAAAGAACACCCCGCAGCCCCGCAGCTGCGTTCGTTGTAGCTGAGCCCAAGCTGTTTTTCAAAGTTGTGGCTGTAGCAGTGGGCAACCAAAAAACATCAGCTACCTACAAGGTGGGCCCCTACAATGCGGAAATTTTCGCACCCTCTAAACGGCCGAAAGTACGACATGGGTAACTGGAGTTATAACCCCTATAAGTGGAGTTGTAACCCTATTCTTATAACTGGTAGGGGACCACCTTGTACTGTTCCGAATGACTTACTATGATTTACCCACCAGTGGCATGAACCACGAAATCCTGGTTGATTAACAGAGATGGGTCCCGGGATAACCCATTACTTATCAATGATGGTGATTGTTTGATGGTAAATTAGTAGGTAAATATACCATACGTGAATCTTATGGGGAATGAGTCATGAGCTAAACCTGATTGATTTCTTTAAAGAGGTTACAAACAACAAATTTCAAGGCTGCATGAAATGATCTCCCTATGAACTGAGCAGTCATTCATCTTCGTTGTTGACTGAGCTGTGTTAAAACTCATTTGAGATCCTAATCACATGAGCTTTAGCGGTCTGCCATCAACGGCCTATACGTCTTAAACTTTCGTGCTGGGACCCTGAAAAAAATGCTTTTGCAAATGATAACCACGCTCCAGGTTCTTCAAGTTGTGACCTTGTTGTTTCACCCACAAGTCGTGACCCGAAATCGGGGATTAAGTGACCTCAGCGACCTCCATTTGGGGGAATCATTAAATAAAACATGCCCTTGGACCTCAAAACCATGAAACATGAAGGTTTTGACCCCCCAATATATGGGTGAAACAACCCCATGGTGCAAACATATCGAAAAAAGAAGCTCCAAGACCTGGTCCCAGCAGCAAACGTACAAGTCGACTTTTTTGTTTACCTTCTTTCCCCGGCTCCAACGACTCCACTCGAACCATCGGCATGTTGCTCCCGTTGCTCGAAGCATCTGATCCCGCACACAGCAGGGAATACCTGCAGCAGAATTCAAATGCCATGGTTCCAGATTCATAGGATTCTTAAGGGGGGGGGTGGTGATTCCCCTTATCTTCCCTAAAAGTTCCCTCAAGGTTCCCCTTATCTTCCCATACAAATCCTTAGGGTTCCCCTTGAATACCCCCTCCCCTTGAATATCATCCCCCTTAAGAATCCTACAACAGATCGGCATGGTGGAAGCCAGGTGGATACAGCTGATGGCCCTTCACCTTCCCATGGGCCAGGGTATGTTTTGTCTCAGGATTTTAGCCTCACCCAAACCAATAATGGTCCTAAGAAAAAAACAAAAACCCTTACTACTTTCCATTATACTGGTGGTTTAATAAGGATCCTTATTTCATGGTTTATTATAATCCCTATGTAATTGGGTAGTTGTTCGTCCCATATATAACCTAAACAACCAGGGTATTTTTCGTGGCTCAATGAACATCCCCTATCATCATAGATACGGTTCACCTAAGTCCCACTACGAAAACCCCGATTTTCCTACCATGGCATGGACCCAAAAATGTTCATCCAAAGCCGGTTTCACCTCCTCTTGCTAGGGGGCCCACCATTTTGAGGTGAAAAAAAACGTCAAAATGCGCCATGAAAATCCCCTAGCAATGCAGTCAAGTACCCTCCGGGACTGCATTAACATAGCTGGTTGTTTTATCCACCTAGTTTTTCAATGGTGGTTTCTGGTTCCCCTTAATAGGTGGTAGGTGATATATAATCCCCCAATTGGCAGTATATACCACTTATATACCACTTATATATTGCCAATTGGGTGATTATATATCACCTACCACCTGTTAAGGGGAACCAGAAACAGCTATTGATATTTACCAGAAATGATGCTGATTTTCCATGGCAAACTGTACTGTTAGTTTACCAGAAGGTATCAACAAGCACAAATAAACACCTGAGATTCTCTAAGGGCTATGGCATGCTGCTCTTTGTGTGAAACCTTTGCAGAACAATGGTACTAACCCCAAGATTTGACGTTTAATATGCCGAAAATGGTGATATTTGAAAGGAGATACATTTTCAAGGCCCATCATTTTTGGCATCTACCTTAAATGTCTGGGGAGTAGCAACATTTGCCAAGGAACTTGATATGGAGTTGATGAAACCACAAGTCTCCGGTGAAGAAGACACTGCCATCACCTGAAAAAGAGAGATTTTGTTTGTTGTTGTTTTGCTTTCGGTATGTTGGTACCCTTTGGGTTTCCGCAACGTTGCGCTAAGGGCGACAATGTCGTTGAAAGCAGCATTTTCTGACTCCTAATTTCATGTGTGGTACATTTACCTACATCAATGGCAACGTTTTGTATTGCAAGTGCAGGCAAATATACGTTACATGAATGATACACCTTAAATGAAAACGCTGCTAACTCTTGCCCGCCATGGAGATACAGTAACCTTTACTAACATCTCCACTCTGGCAAACGAACATAGCAACGGAAATGGACCTGGATTGAAGATGTATCCCCTATTAAAAAGGGGTGGTTTTCCATTGTTTTGTTAGTTTACTAGAGGGTAACTTCATTGTTGGGGAATCTATGCTCTCGTTCAGGTAAACCTTTCTCTATGTATTAGATGTCCCTTCGTTCCTTCCTCCTTCTGTGTATCGTTTCCATAGCGTGGACACATAGAGTGGTCTCACATAGAGCGCTCCCATAGAGTGGACACATAGAATGGTTTCACATAGAGTGGTCACACATAGAGTGCTCACACATAGAATGCTCACATATAGAGTGCTCCCACATAGAGTGGACACATAGAGTGGTCTCACATAGAGTGGTCACACATAGAGTGCTCACATATAGAGTGAGCATAGAGTGGTCACATATAGAGTGCTCACATAGAGTGGTCACACATACATTGCATTTTGTTTTTATTTTCACACTGTTTGGGGTCTCTTGCCGGGATAATTTTCGATGTATTTCAGACTACGTAGATTCAGATGGGAAGTTAAGTACAAGGCATTTTCATCAAATGTCCGTATATTTTAGTTGCTTTGCTCATTTATACCAATTCTACAGGGATTTTCCAAGCAAAGATTCCAGTATGGCAAAACAAAATCTGATACCACATGGCACTTTTGTAGAGAGTCACAAGCTATTGACCGTACGGTATCATATGTTCATTGTATGTAATAGTAATAGTAATATTATCTAGTTGGTGGTTTCAACCCATTTGAACATTTTTAGTCAAACTGGATCATCTCCCCAGGTAGGGGTGAAAATAACACATATTCGAAACCACCACGTAGTTATCATGTATCTGTTTCATTTGTTTTCCCAAAACGATGAAATAATTTTAACATGCATCATCTCACTCTTTTTCGCGTCAACCATCGACCACTGAAAAGATCGAAAAGTCATTATCCCTCCCCGGTCGCCCGCGACACACAGCGGGTTTTCACCGTAGTGAAAATAGATGGGGCGGTTTCCACTCCCAAGTTCGGTGGCGGTTTCTAAGGGGCTATGATTAAACCAAGACTAAGGGGAGTGAGTGGCTAGCCATCGATCCTTTCCACCCGAATGAACCCCAAGTGCCCATGAAAAATGAAGGGTTTTACAACCCTCCAATATATGGGTGAAATAACCTCTAAAAATGGAAGGAAACCATGGATTCCCATGGGCAGGTGGTGTTTTAACCGGTGCCGCCTCGTTGAGGATTGGGATGGCGTTGTTTTTGTAAGGGTGATCGGATATCCAAAGCCAATGTCTCCACAATGGCCTCGCGAAGGTGGACAAAACTCTAAGTTTTTTGGTTGGGTTGGTTTGGAATTCTGGAGGAAATACCAACCAACGTCATTTTCAAGACCCAAGAACAACTGGTTGGTGGTTTCAACCCATCTGCAAAATATTAGTCAAAATGGAAATCTTCCCCAGGTAGGGGTGAAAATAAAAAATATTTGAAACCACCACCTAGACAAAATATACCCTTCCTCCCATAATCATGGTTCAGTAGAAAATGGGTGTATCTCCAATATTGGGTTTCCTTTTCATTTAGGGTAGTTTTCCGCTGAACCATGATTGTGGGAGAAAGAGTAAGAGAAATAAATAGCCAGGGTGAATTGATGTCATACGTTACATCAGGCTTTTAAACGGGAACATGATGAAATTTGTCCCTATCAATTTAATGTCATCACTATCATGTAAGAATATTTAAGGCATATTGGTTTAGTGAGGCCTGAGTAACACATATACCTAACAACCTATATTCATATAATCATATCAATTGACCCATCATTCTACAATTCTTTTTGTCATTATTTTTTCCACCAGGACCTTCAAGCCTCCTCATAGGCTTATCAAAGGATTCTGCAACCAAAGAGATATGGAGGTTTCGGTCAATGCCCAACAATATCAAAATCACACGGGTGTGTGAACCCATCCTATAGCATGTACATCCATACTTACCTAAAACCAGAGCTGATCTTGTCCATGATGTTCACGATGTCCATGTCATGGAGGTAAGATATGTATAACCCATCCCATCCATGTCAATGTATTGCATATTTACCTATAGCCTGAATTTGCTTGTTTTTTATGGTAAATGTAGGGAAATGTAGGTAAATATGCAATCGTCCCATGGATGCGTAATGGGTAATCAGTTAAGTCTGGTACTGAAAACCCCCACTACTCCGCAGGATTGTATATCCAACCCGATGGAGATTTTTGCTCACCAACATGTTCCAAATCCCATGAACTACCCTCCAGGGAATTAACATATCCCACCTTGGGAAAAGGAAAATCATCTTCAAAAGTGATTTTTGATGGGATATGTTAGTTCCCTGAAGGGTAACCGCACGGATGAATCGAGATGTGGGACATTTTGTAACTGACAACTCGCCTTTTTTCTTGGATCACTGTACGGCATACTTATATAAATACGTACGTACCTTTACCATGCCTAAGATTGGATCAAAGTACAGCATACTTATATAAATACTTACGACCGATGCCGATTCGAGAAGGATTCATGGTCTAAATATATCCCATCCCCATGATTGTAGAGGAAATCCCTTGGCAAACACCTGGATCCCTATACATTTACCATGTAAATAAATATACAATCATCCCATGGATCCCAACAAGTTTTTTTTTTTGAAAGGTAAGGATTTCCCAGCAAAACTTCGCCTCCTTCAACTCCTCTTCCGAGTTGAAGGGTTCCAATGGAACCAAAGGCAGCAAGGTAGCACATTCTTGGATGGCCTTTTCCGACCATACGACCTGGTCGTGACACCTTTGGTGACCTATAAGGACCTTGGATCAATTTTTTGGTTGTATATATTCCCAATACGGATCCCAAATGGGGACGAACGGTATATATCTAACCTATACATGAATTTCGTTGATTTTTCTATGGTAAATGTGGGTAAATATACCAGTCCCATGGACCCTTATGGGTATGGAGTTTGTATATGGTAAATGGCAAATGCCTGCTATATTCCTGTCCCATGGAGGCATATACGGTATATTTAATGACCCATGAAGAGTTGATTTTGTACATGGTAAATCAGTTAGTTATGTAAATATACCAATTCCATTGATCTTACGGGGGTTTTCCTCGTAGTCAGTGCAAGGGCAACTCCAAGAAGTCCGTGACATTTTGATAAAAACAAACACCACCCAGTTTACCGTGCTTGGAAGAAATGAATGTACCACTGAAGGGGCATGAATCCTTGGCAAAAATTGTTGTTATCGTTGCAACTATACTTGAACTATACTTGGATTTGCTTGTTGGATGCTTGGAACAAGTTCCAACACACCTTCTCCCAAACGATGGTTTAATGGTGATGAATCCCATGACATATAGAAAGTAAAAAGTCACCTCATACAAGTCCAAGACTAATAGATCTAAGAATCTGATAGCTTCTCCCCCTGAAAACTAACATGTCCAGGAAAATCAAAGGTTGGAAAATGACAATTTCCTTTTGAAATGGTCCCTTTCTGGGGGGGACGTGTTTTTCTTGTGTATGTTTTACCAAGTGAGACAATCTCCATCAATCGCTTGACTCCAAAACACACACGGAACCTTTTGAAAAGGCAAGGTCTGGAACCTCAAAAGAAACAATACAGCCCCAGGCAATCCCCCAGCAACGCCAACTATGGTTTAGGAATCCCGAATCATAGCCTGTTGGTAAAGGTTGCTCGGGGTGGGTTAAAAAAAGATATATTATGAAACAACCTTATAAGGTTTAAGTAGGGCTGCATTCATCGTGTTTTAAGATGTTTACAAGTTGGTGGTTTTAACCCATCTGAAAAATATTAGTCAAAATGGACATCTTCCCCAAGTAATTAGGGGTGAAAATAAAAAATATTTGAAACCACCACCCAGTTTTAACAGGTCATAGTCACAGTAGTTTTGCTTGTCCTCTCGTTCCCGCAACACGTTTTTTTGTAAAAAAAAATCTCGGTTTTGGGCCCCCCGACATCCATCATGGGCTCATCATAAGATCGTTGCACCCAAAGAGGTACCGAAGTTTCGGTCAAAGCTTCAAAATTGGGAAGATATGGTTTCACATCCTTGGGAGACTAGGGTGGTTCGAATGGATTTTTGAATGGGAGGTTTTCGATGTGACCACGGATCACATTCAAACATTGGAAATGAAACTCTCTATATATGAGGTAGTCTGTACATAATGGTTGTACAGTTTAGAACTTAAGGATACACTCCCTCAAAGTAACATAGGCCCTCAAAAATCATGGTTGGAAGATGGCTTTCCTATTGGGATGGCATCTTTTCATAGGCTATGTTTGGGGAGGGAAAATTCATTTACAACACTTAAAGGATACACACTACTGTAGGATTACATCGCAATCCACTGTTATAATCTAACATAGCTAACTAGAAAACCATCAAAGTAGATGCATGTCCTATTGCACTGTCACTTTACCGAGAACAAAACCACAAGCTTGAGGAGCACTCCCAACCTAGAAATCACCCTGATTATAACTGGATATAACTCACTCAGGATGTACATCCGCTTGCACTTGCAGCGTTTAGGGGTTAGGGGGGGCCATCTTAAAATGAGACGAAAAAGGGTCACAACAAAGCGAGGCCAACACTTGTGATAGCAGTGTGGAGCACCCTGCTGGAAACGCGTTTATAACGGTTCTTCGCGAGGTTAAACAGACTCCTTCAATCAGTAGAATCTCCATTAAGCCAACAAAAGCCGGTCACTTACTTCCTAACTGCTAAACAACTAAAGAAGGAGACTGTTAAAACAATGTGAAGGCAATTCCCAAAGCAAAGGCAACCATGATATAAATTGGTGATGTAGCTAAAAGTACTTTGTCGGTTGAATAAAACACTTTCAAACCAAACATGTTGACAGTCATACTGAAAATCTTCCTAGGCCTCCAAATAGCTCTATCGTTTTTATGGTGTTTATAAAAAAAACATGGGGACCATGTGTAGTATTCCAAAATATTCCAAATATCAATTGTGGGGTTAATTGTTTTGAGTCACCTCCATTCTTCCGTTCACAAACCTTCCAAGCATCCAAACAGGGTGTCCCATCGATCACGTCCAAACCGGCCAATACCAAGATGCCTTCAGACGCCTGCATGAGAACCCATAGGATCCATGTATGGTCCGTATATTTACCTACATTGTGGTTGATTTTTGATGGTAAAATATGGTAAATGTAGGTAAAATATAGACCATTCCCATGGATCCGTTATGGGTAACATCTTGCACCAAAAAACGAATTTCAGATAGAGATCCTGGGGTCCCATGACTCCACCTTGAGGGGCGAACTAACCCCAGGGAAAAGCATTTGTAAGGCATTAAAACCATAGCTCCATTTAAAGCCGATAGGTGTCCACCTTGTAAAACTTCAATGAAAGGCCTTTTGAGGGTGGGAATCCCTCATACCAAATAAGATGGATTTCCACCACTGATCCCACATTTGTGGGGCAACCTAGCAGTAGCCTCACAACAACATGAGTTTCCAAACAATTGCAGGGTAAACAAACATAGCCATACGGAAAAAGACATGTTTATTCAAGTGAGTGCCATCAAAAAACTGGCGGACGTTCAAGTGCTACTTCGGTACAAAAAATCACAACTGGTTCCGGTAGGATGAGTGCAGAAGTTGCGTAAAGTACTGTAGTTGTTTGGACAACTTGTGACGATGGATTTCCCCGAAAAGGTATAGTTCGAGTATTGGCGCTTCAATGTAAATTTTGTGTTTTTGGTGAATTTGCAACAACTTTGTCATCATTTGTGTATTCATTTTTTCTGGTATTGAAGATTGTATTAGTGTATTTGATGTACTTTGCAGCGACGAATCCGCCAAACTGAAACCCCTTAGATGGTTGATGCCCCACAATTGAAGAAGAAAGTCCCCGTTTCCATAATTTTCCAATCATCTGGCCAAATTATAAATCTATAATATTTCACCAACCTAGATTTCCCTGAAATAAGGGGATTTCCCGTTCTCAGCTACCTTTCGGGGTGAGGTCGTGTGAGGTCACGATAATTTGACCAGAATCATCATCTTTTGTGTTTTGTTTTCTCAGAGTTTTGGAGCCGTAGGCCGTTGGGTGTTATTCAACTTGGGCCAATCATACTGTTGATGGCAACCAGAAATCCGGTAAATTCACCAGTTGAGGTTGGTACTTCATCGCATTATTTTACAGTTTTTTATGACCATCCCAGGTGGTTGGCCTTGGGATTTCTGAACCGTCAACAATATGACCCCCCCCCCGTTTTTGAAAGACATCAACATGGAAATGGCCCTGTCACCCCAAGGCTCTTGAGAATTTGAATAAATTAAGCTTCACATTACACTGTTGCGGTTCCTTGGGCAAAGCATCCCAAAACATAAACATATAAAATTCAAAATGTAAAAATGAATCAATATATCATAAATATACATAAATAATGGACAAAATAGTAAGAAAAAACTATCAACTGGTTGTGACATATATCAATATATAGATATACACAATAACAAACACAATATAAACAATACCTATCAACTGGTTATACCTACATTTTGAATACCATCAACCAAAAACTCAGTCCGTTAACGCTTAACGCCGGTACTTTTCGGTGCCGACACCTTAACCTCCACAACCTTTGCTAAGGATAAACCAATCGGATTGGGACGATGTGGTGTCCTGAGAATCAACCAAACGTCAACAAAGTCACTGGAAAAATCCAATTATCTCTGTTGCATATTATTTGTCAGGGTGTATATAAACTCCTTATATTTTGGGGATGTTCACTCATCCCACAATTTTAGTAGGGAATCCTGTATAATGCGTACTTAAACCCCTACTATAAGGTTAATGACCATCCTGGATGCTTACCATACAACAACGATGGGAGTTTAGACCCCAGCACATGTGATATGTGGCGAATTTTTCCAAACAGCTGTGTGAGAGAACTGGAGAGTTACAGGCAAAAACCTTTTTTGAACGTGTGTTTCTGAGGAGTTATGTCGACATTGTCACAAATGATTGAACACACATAAATCATGCCATGGTGATTTATTTACATACAGCAGCGCTTACTTAGCCAAAAGACCATTGAATAAACAATTTCACGTTGTTTTTGTTGATCATGTAACCCCCCAAAAAGTTTCAAGGTTAGCCAATGGCTGAGTCAGGCAGGTAGAAGAAAACAAGAAACGAACACTAAACAAACAACATCGAACAGCAACTCCACTTGAATTCCGCTATGGAAGGATCTCCTACTTTAACAAAATGACCCCCAGTTGATTGGCGGTTCACCTTTTAAATGCTGGGCAAAAAAATGATCGGTGCTTGGAATCCCATTGGGCAATTCAACATATTCACTATCTCAGGGTGTGTAGATACTCCCTAAAACTAACAGCAAAAAAACCCTAAAAATGAGGCATCCCAAAAGGAAATTAGTATTCCAACCATTCATTTTCACGTGCGAACTGTTGGTTTCAGGGAGGGTAACCGTCACTCAGACTTGAAAAAAACATAGCTTCGTTAAATATTCGAGTTCAATTTTTTCTCGAACTCTCGACATCCATCTCCATCCCCTTAACTACCATGAGCCCCCAAAACCATAAAACATAAAGGTTTTTTTTGGCCACCTAAAAAAACAGGCTTTATATTCACACCCTGAAAAACCTCTAAAACATGTATAGGTTTTGGGGGCATTTCAGAATCTCAGCTCCAATGCAATCTCAGTTTCCGACACGCCAAGACCCCAACACGCAATTCAGGACAACGTGGAGGTGCTACTTTCATACAAAGGCCTTGCCATAGTGGTACACGGCCCTGTTGTTGCACACGCCGCGCCAAACCTGTGGGGATTTTGTTCCTGTTTTCAAACAACGAAAAAAAACACGCAGCCAAACTTGTTGGTGGTTGAACCAACCCATCTGCAAAAAAATATGTTCTTCAAATTGTATCATTTTCCCAGCTAGGGGTGAAAATGAAAAATCTTTGAAACCAACACATAGCAAACAATATCAAACAATCGTAATAAAGCGAATGAATGCATGATTGATTTTGGGAATGGGACCCGATATTATGAAGCTCCACACTGATTGGTTGGGAGTTGACAAATCTATGATCTCAAACCGCCCATGTTTTCTTATGTGCTGCTCACCTCCAGATTGCATGTTGGATATATTTTGTTTACGTGGCACATCAAAATCAGTTCAAAACTCCAACACCTTGATTCACTAATCTATATTGATATTTAAACCCGAAGGATCCGAACGTCTCACCGAACCTCAGATGGTGAGCGGTTGGGGTGTATTTCATCACCTCCGAAACGAAAGGTATTTAAAGGTTCCATGAAACCATTCTCCGTTTCGGTGATTGGATCCCTAGGGAAACATGATTGATATTGCGTATGGAAGAAATGCCGACTAACCAGCCGAAACACGGAAAGATGAAACCAGTGAGATGCTCCATCGAACACATGACAGCACAGGATCTCTGAACAATCAGCAGCATCAGGTTTTCTCTGGCTTCCCACGAGTCCTTCTGCCCAAAGCGCCAAGAAACTTTTGGGTTGACGCAAGGTGTTGGTGTTCTCGTGAAACACGTACAAGACCCAAACCTCACAATTTCTCTCAAACAAACGGATTGTTTAAAATGGGAGAAGGTGAACAACAACAACAACAACAACAACAACAACAACAACAACAACAACAACAACAACAACAACAGACAACAACAACAACAACAGACAACAACAACAACAACAACAGAAACAACAACAACAACAACAACAACAACAACAACAACAACAACAA
>DF239237.1:235658-256787 GCA_000507305.1 Breviolum minutum Mf 1.05b.01
CATCATCATCATCATCATCATCATCATCATCATCATCATCATCATCATCATCCTCATCCTCATCCTCATCCTCATCGTCATCATCATCATCATCATCTTCATCATCATCATCATCATCATCATCATCATCATCATTTTGATCATCATCACCTACACATACAAATAAAAGGTTTTGATTTCTGGTGATGGCCCTGGCGATATCCAGCTATGCACCTCATTCCGTTGCTTCGTCGTCTCAAGCTCAGCTTCTCGACGTTGTCGATGAGAAGACCAAGCCACATAGGAAGTCGCCAACAATAAACCCAAAGAACACACCTGCACAGATGGGTGGATTGACAAAAAACACTGTTGCTATGAATTACAAATCCATCATCATCATCATCATCCCTCATTTTTTTCACAATTCAGGGTGAGCAATGGATGCTGAGGTAAATTAAGCCCCATGATAGCGGGTAAATGCACAGATTCCAACTGAGCAACAGCAACAAAACCCTGACATGACATTCCATGAAATCCTGATTTTTTCATGATGGGGAACTACCCCCAGGATTTCTTATATCATTTCCCTAAAACATGAGGAGTTTACATAGTTTGAAGTCGATGCTCCCGGGATGCGGGGTTTTTCAATGCTCGGGTCACGATGAGCAGTTGTAAGTTCCAAATAGTTTGTGATTGGGAAACTTCCCGGTTTATTGGAGTACTCCTCGTGATATACCACCGCTTAAGATAGCTTACCCTGGCTGAAACTAACATAGCCCTTGAAAATCAAGGGTTGGAAGATTATATAATTTCCTTTTGGGATGGCCTGTTGACCATACATGTTACATGCCCCCCAAAAAGGGGTAATTTAATGATCCCTGATCAACCACAACAAACCACCCAAAAAATCCAGACGCAACAATCTTGGACCCAATCAACTCACCTCTCGCCACTGCAGTGGTGACCAAGAATTCATCATTGGCGCTCCGGCAAGGGGGGCATCAACAACAAGCCAAAGTACCAAGATGTGCAAGTGTTCTTTTCCTTAGGGATCCTGGCTCACCGAAACTGAGAATGGTTTCATTTAAGCTAAATACCTTGCGTTTCGGAGGTGATTCTACTCCAATCATCATCTGACAAGGTGATTGGATCCTCAGGGTTTTTTCTAAGGTTATTTTGTTTGGATCATTGGAACTGGACATTTCTATGAATGTATGTTCTATGGATCAGGATTTTTGTCTATGGATTTTTTTCTTTGGATCCCTGAGGTTTTCTTCCTGATAGCGCCCAGTTGGTACTTCCGTCTGTATATTCAGCCAAGATGGCGGTTAGTTGGATTTCTGTTTGGTTTCACTCCAAATAATATTTTTTTATTAGGAAAAAACAACCAACTTGTAGATACCCCAACGGGGATGCGGTTCTTTGTTATGCCTTTCGATTTATAAAAACATCTCGCTCTCAGTAACGGTTGCTACCTGACCATCTCACAAGAGGTTTTCAGGTGATACTGATAGCCTGGCAGTTCCTCTAAGGCCAGTTTTTCTTGAGTAAAACTTTTAACTATAAGTAAGGTTGTTGAACAAACCAAGTTCAAAGACAACTTGAAAAAAAACAACAAATGGGTATCAACATCAACAGTCTCATTCAAGTACAGTATATCTTCAATCCTTGGGGCACATGTTTATGAATGACCATCGATTTCAAACCGCAAAACAAATCAGTGGATCATAAGTCCTCACTGATTCATGTTGGTTGAACCAGTGGCTGCGAAAGCATTCAAATCAAGTCACTGTTTACACCTCAGGGTCTGATGTGAGATATGGTGGACAGCGTGCAACATGTCGTCTATAACCACTAGTTGATAAGTCTGCCAAATCTGCAAATGGAAATGTTGATAGACATTTCGGCAATCATCTTTAAAACCGTCGGTTTTCTCCAAAAATGGTCCCACCCTATAACGACAATTTGGGCCCCTACAAGTAAAAAATGATGTTAAAACCCCTCTGAATGGCCTGAAAAAAAAGGTTTCACCGCTACAAGTAGAGTTATGTGCCCCATACTTCGAACTGCTTTTCCGGGGGCCCACCTTCTACGGCCCTTTGACTTGTTTTTCTCGTTTTTTTTTCGGCATCTTGGGTTACTTCACCGGAGATCTGCCAGCCTTTAGCGGCAGTGGTGTTTGTTTTTGCTTGCGGTCAGTGTTTCGGCTGTGTGTCTTGCCCTTTTGTCCCAGATTCGGTATCCCACAAATGCGGTCGCCATCTTTCTGTGGCTCTTCTTGGCAAGTGCTTGGTGAATCAAAGCGTTTCGAAAGTTTTCGAAAAATATGCGGGATGTGAGTCCAATTACAACTTCAAAGTAGCTATCAAACAGATCAGCCCAAACTTGCGAAGTTCTGGCCCCTGGCAGTCTCTTTCAAACATGCCAAAAAAAACAATAGGGGGCCCAAAACTAGGTGAAGCATGTTAATAAACGCGAAAAATCCGATTTAGGGCTTGGGGTACATATATAATCTTTAAAGTATGCCCGGCTGTCATTTACCCCAACCTGTATGAAGTGGGACGTGCTCACTTTACACCAAGCACTCAGGTTTGAGTTCGGTGTATATTAATTCAACTAAATGGACTTCACCTTAAACAAAATCAACATGAATAACAAAAACACACACCCCAAAAAAAAACATGTGCTTGACACATACCTCACTGAGTGACTGTCCGCAAACTGATGTGTTGCCAAAGCTCCGGTGATGGTTTTAATCACCGGCTTCGAACCGATGATGCCCTGGAGGTTTGCAAGCTGCCCGGAATCGTATTCACACAGAAAATTGGATACATGATGATACCGGTGGTAACACTAACTTAGCAATGGAAGATCCAACAAATTTGATATACTTTGATGGTAATTTACCAGGATACATCATGTTGTTCCATGGTTATGATGCTATGCTAGTTTACCGGAGTGTAAATAAGACACACGTCCAAAAGACACACTGCTGACCTTGACATCCTTGCATACACCCCCGCAAACTAACATGTCCCCTAAAAAAAAGACTATTTCAATATCAAATACAGCTGAGCCAACCATTGATTTTTCCGAAAACATGTGAGTTTTCCAGGGAGTATTTTTTTTGTTGGATGTCCAATTCCGTTATTCATCACTTTGGCTAACTTCATCTCACTTCAAGGATCATCGTGGCCGAATCATTCCAAGAACTGGCGCTCTAAGATGTTGCGCACCTCATTGAAGCTAGCTTCCGGTAGAAAAGAACACTTAAGTCTATGTAGGGCAAAACTTAACGTCCCGAAACGCTGAAAAGTTTCAACAACTTTCAAATGGCTTCATTTCTGGCCCATCAACAGTACGAAAGGTGGTGGTTGAACCAACCCCTTTGGAAAATATGTGTCATATTGAATCATTTCCCCAGGTAGGGGTGAAAATAGAAAAACATTTGAAACCACCACCTAGAGTTTATTTACATCTGGTTAAAAAAAAAATGGTAAATGTAGGTACATATGCCGTTGGTCCCATTGATCCATAATGGATATGGGTCAACTTAGTGTTGGGGAAAGGTGCCAAAAAGAGGGGAAGGTGGGTATGTTGTCTTTGAATCAAATCCAGACATCGAAGACAGCAAAGCTTAAAAACAACTGTGAAAATAAAACAACTGTTGGGAATCTATCGGAATAATGTTTACCCCGGATTTTTAAAAAAACTGTCTGTTTAATTGGAGAGTTTCATTTTTAGTAGCAAATCATCACTTTTGGGGCTACCCCCTAATTAAACACACAGGGGGTTTATTAATCCGGGGTTGATATTACATATTAACCATTCTAAGAATCCCTACTAACCAAACAGTATATTGGAATTAAACAACTGTTGGAAAAAAAGTGATAGGACATGTTGGAGACATATTTAATATTTGGTTTATATGCATTTTTGTGTGCATACACAGCCTGCTATTTCGTCATATCGCAACACCAAATACCATGTTACATCATGTCCACCACAATAAACGTCAGTCATCTTTTGCAGTCACCATTTCCCATAAGATCCAAGTATGGTATATTTACACGCATTGATCCCATAAATATCAAACAAATGTAGGTAAAATACAAAAACATAAACCATTTTCATGGATCCTTAATCGGGTCTGAAAAATGAATTCGCACTCCGTCACATGTTCAAAAAACAACATTACCGTTTGTTTCTCCTAGCCTACCCTGTTGGAAGATCGAAAAAATTGTTCCCAATTCAAGACCCAAATCTTCAGCAAAAAAAAACAAAGGATATGAATATGCAACCCAGAAGAGGCTCTACTCTCTACTGATTCTATGTTCTATTTGGCTCTTATGTTTTTCTCCATGAGGGAGTGAATTTTTTTACAAGACACATGTTAGGTTACCTTGCTTCCTGGAACAAATGACCCATCCACAAGGCTTGGCCCGACGACATCTGTTTGTTGACTTTCCAAATGAGGACGTTCAGCTTGACGCTCCAGGACCTGGGGAAATGGTAATGCCGCAGTTTCGGCCCCCCCAAGGCGTGATTTTCAGCCCATTTTATTTGGGTGCGAAGCACCCCCACCTTAAGTTGTTCATTTGCTTGTCATTTAATAGGTTTAAATGGACCCTAGACATCCAAACACCACCTCCTAAGGTTCGGTATGCAACAAATGGCCGGCCCTGGATGTCTAGGGGGGAAATATCCAGGTCATGAATGTTCATGACTAAGCCCAGCACAGCCATACATTGGTAGGTGGTGAGCTAGTTGGATGTCCCGTTTTGGAAGTTAATAGATGGTTAGGATCAATGTGTTATAATCCCGATATATCCCATTTATAAGTAGGTTATACATGGTTATACGCCATTTACTAACCATGTACTTACTTACCATGTACTAACTTCCTGGCACATGCAAGTAGTTGGTTGGTAAACCTTTTTTTTTCCGGCACATCCCTATAAGCAATGTCTTTCCTTTCATCAAGGGATTTTTAAACCAGGCTCAACCACCACATCATCAAACCATTGGTTGATCCATATGTTAACCCAATGTTTTCTTTCTCCAAAGCCATGTATGGTTTTGTTTTGGAAGAGGTATACGGTATACTGTAACTTGGACAATGTTTGTTTGAACAGTTCAACTTGGGGGGTAATATGGATGTAGAAAACATATAGACATACCAGCACCTTTCAAGGGATGCCAATGACACCGTAAGGGATGGTACATTGACACCCGTTAGGAATCATTTGGCACCCTTTTGGAATGTCTAGGTGGGTATATATGGAATACTCCTAGATTTGAGTCCCGAATGCAAGACAGTGGGAATGATGGGTTTCACGAATCATTCCGTCAGCCAGCTGAACATCAGGGTTCAGGGCTGCAAAACAGTCCAGAAACATCATTGTCCTTCAACAAAAACCTCATTGTAAATCCTGTTTTTTGGGCGTGTTATCTAGTTGGTCAAATTGGACCGTTTCCCTAGGTGGTGGTGAAAAAAAAATGAAACCACCCCCTAATTTATGTTTATTTTCTTTGGTGCGTTCAACTCTGGAGGGATACTTAATGGAACATTTCCCAAGATTTCAACCAATTGCGCCGGAATCAAAACGATTATGATGTTGCAGCATGCGCCAACCTAGAAAAAAAAAGGGGACCATGAGTGTCAACCAACAAGTTCTTTGAGGGCATATTACCTGCAAAGTAGATGGCTCAACTCCCATGTATAAGTTTATCATAGTGCGCTCCTTACTAAGCCACTTTCAAATGGGAGCTGCGCCATCTACATTTTCACTACAGTGTACACATTGGTGATTTCCTGTTCCAAAAACCTTCCTCCCAACAACGCTCCACCGTGAACCCTAAGCTTAGATTTGTTTGTTCGGTGGTTGGAAAAAAATAAACATACGAATAATTATTCCACCAAAAAAAATGTTGATGAATTTTGTGGTAGAAACTGCTCAAAAATCAGCAACAAAAACAAATCCAAGTAAGCCAACCAAACCTCAACCAAACCGTAACCTTAAACAACGTACTTATAGGGACTATATAGGGATATATACTCCGTTTGCTACCTACAGTTCAACCACCAACCACGCCGAGAACCCCTGCAGTGAGGGCAAACTCTGGCTCTGAAACCTCGTGCGGAGGCCTTAAAGAATGCACTTGGATGTGCGAGAAAGTCAGGAACAATGGTTGGCAAATAGTTGGAATGTTCATTGTAATTTAAGTTTTTTGGGGAGTAATCATGGAAATCAACCCACCCTTCCTCTGGATGTTTTGTTTGAAGCATTTGTGAAATTTTGATAAAGAACCTGTGTGGCATAATTGTGGAATCCTGAACTCAACGTAAATCTTCAAATCATCTGACATCCGTAAAAACAAAAAATCAACCGAACATTTTCTAGTTGGTGGTTTCAACCCATCTGAAAAGATTAGTCAAATCGGATCATTTCCCCAAGTAGAAGTGAAAACAAAAAATGTTTGAGTTGCCACCACCTATAGTAAATCTTCAAATCATCTGAAAGCCGTTAAAACAAAAAAATCAACCAAACTATTTTCTAGTTGGTGGTTTCAACCCATCTGAAAAATATGAGTCAAATTGGATCATTCCCCCAAGTAGAGGTGAACACAAAAAATGCTTGAGTTGCCACCACTTATAGTAAATCTTCAAACCATCTGAAATCTGTAAAAAACAAAAAACAACCGAACCTTTTTGTTTGGCACCGTTTGTGAACTTCATGTA
The DNA here is from genome assembly GCA_000507305.1 of Breviolum minutum Mf 1.05b.01. Taxonomy (NCBI): domain Eukaryota; class Dinophyceae; order Suessiales; family Symbiodiniaceae; genus Breviolum; species Breviolum minutum. The sequence goes on from DF239237.1 coordinate 242,380, forward strand.
CGTGTGGAATCGGCCCCAGAATAGGTAATGTTTCGGGGAAAATCCTTTCCTTATGACATACAAACGGATCCTTACACAAATCCCTTTTCAAAGGCCAGGCTTGCCCAAATAGATCAGGCTCTATATCTTAGTTTAAGCTCTATTTTTCAAGCCAAGATCCATGATTTTGTTCCATATAATAAGCTCCTTGCCCATCATTTTTCAGGCTCTATATCTTAGTTTAAGCGAGTGTATATAATGTGTATATGTCCATTCGTCCCAATTTCTGACCCTCAGATTCCCTTCCCAAAAAAAGGCTACGAGCTTCGCCGTGTTTCGCCAAGCGACGTTTGCGTCACCTGCGCCACCAGCTCCGCCGCCAGCTCCGCTTCCGTGGAAACGTTTTCACGGCCGCTCACCGGCTCGGGCGCCGGCTCATCGGCAGGCCTTATAACGGTGGAGATGGGATCATCGATAAGTGGATGGAAGTGGGGTGAAATGGGGCCCCTTATAAATGGCCTTATAAATGGCTAACTGGGGTGAAATAAACCTACTTACAGTTATAACTTGAGTTGTTAATAAGCCATGGTGATCGTAAAGTCCCCCAATTGGGGACCCCTTCCAAATGGCCATTCATGACTTCTAAATGGGGGTCGATCCCATGGCGCATTGTGTTTCTACGCAGTTGTAAAGGCGGTTGTAAAGACACAACGCTCACAGTACCCCAGGTGTCATTCGTTTCACTTGGCAAAAATATTTTCGGTTATTCCTTAGACCGCTATAGCCAGCCGCTGTGAGAGAGTGAAAGCATTTTGGCTCACTAAAGCATATCAATTTTTAGCAATTTTAGCGTTTCGAACTTAACTGGTTGGTGGTTTCACATATTTTTTATTTTCACCCCTACCTGAGAAGATTCCCATTTTGACTAATATTTTTCAAATGGGTTGAAACCACCAACTAGTTAAATTTTGCGAAATTCATGTCGATTTCTGCATTTTAGGTGTCACACGTTTAATTTACTGCCACATTTCCCTGCCTCAAATTTTTCATGGCCTTTTTTTGTATGTGGGCTTTCTTGATGAATCCAACTACCCCACGTGCTCAAGCTCAAGCTGCTGTTTTGTTTGCGTCTTTTTGCTGGAGGTATGTTCAAAATCAATATATATGTTACATTGTTTTTATGTAATGTATGTAAAGTGATCAACTCTATTAGAATCTTTCAGAATTTCAACTAACTGGGTGTCTAACCCCTACTTTCTACAAGAAGGGGCCAATCATAGTGAAATCCCTTTGTTTGGGCCCTTCAAAAACCTGAAGATATCAGCCTAATGCATCAAAATTGGCTTGGAACATATTCCCAGAGGATCCATATGTACCTCCGTTTGGCTTAAACTTATTGTAAATTATTAGGTAAAGATGCCATGTCACCTCACATGGATCCTATGGGATAAAGGATCCTGTTTTCAACGATTTGGACGAGGACCTCCAACCCATAACCTAGAGGATCATCCCAGCAACGCTTTTGGTATGTAGTATACAAACCAAATACCTGGTAATTCCTTGTGACCTTTTTGGGGTGTAGCTGAACCCTGTGCTATAGATTTTCGAGCTCAAGGCTGGCGTCATGCCCTTGAAGCATGCGTCCTGAGCGTTCACTTCAGCCACTGTTCCTGGCAAGAGCTCTCATCTTCTGCGCATCTTCTCACCGCATTGACTGGTGCAGGCCCGAACAAAACTGCAAAAAAAGGCCTCTGTCCAGTGTGATCTGGAGGCTTTCGGCAGAACCATGGCTCCCTGCAAACAGCACAGCACCTGGTGTGACCAGTGACAAATGTGTGGACATCAGCCCTGGCAGCAGCATTGTCACCATCGCCTCAAAAGGATCATCTCCTTGACAATTCTTGCAGAGTTCAACAGGGGTCTCTTGGACCACACAACAAATGTTCATGCCAATTCAAAAAATCCTCAAATACAATGAGGCCTCCTTTTCTGAAGATCATGACCGGATTTTGAGGTGACCCTTTTCAGTGGTTAAGTGACCAACTAGGGGATAAACAGGTCACTGAACCACCTGGAACACAAACTTAATCTAGCCAAATCATGATTGTATGTCCAACCTGGGCAGGAAACAAGTTAGGATGTTGTCTTACAATATCTGAAACCACCATTCCTGAGTTGCGTCCTGCGACATCTGTATCATTCGTTACTTGCATGTCCTTACAAAGGTGACCATTTTAGAGCCTACAACGGGGATCTATTCAAAAAGTAAAACGACCGCACTTGGAATATTGCCTTCGCGTTCCTTGTCTGACTCAAAGATACTCTTTTTTGGCACTCAAGTGAAGAAGGAAGAAACATAAAGAAACACTCCTTCCAATCCGATTGTACTGCTTGTTTTAAAAAGCTATACTAAAAGGCCATAAATGTCCTGCGCTATACTTAGTAATCCCAGTATCCCGTGGAACCCAAAACCATGAAAAATGAAGGTTTTACACCCCAAATTATGGGTTATAACCACTAAAAATGAAGGTGGTGGGTTCCCGTGGATGTTAGTAAAAAGTTTTGTGGGGTCTCATCCCAATATACCCCATGTATACAACTACCATTCACTAGCCCATGATCCTAACTTCCACGGGAAAATCATTTCAGTGGTTGGTCAAGAAGGTTACAAGCCAGTGGTAACTAAACTGACCCTACTGAGGGTCTACTTCGGGGACCTACTACTTACAAGTCATGGTTAAAGTAACAGTTCTCCAAAAAATATCCCTAAATTTCCTGGAAAAAACATCAAAAATGGTGGAATTTTCTTGGCTATGTTGTGAATAATCCTCCAAGTAATCCCCTGTCCAACCACAACAATCCGAGAAATCTCCAACAGGACCCAGTGAATGGACCCCTAAACCTGAATCTAATAGCTCTTGCACCTTACTTAGGGGTCCGTTGGTAAGTCCCAAAACTAATCTTTGATGGAAACAGCACCCCCCTGTATGTATCCAAGTTTCTGCGCCACATCTCGCCTGTTCAAAGCAGAGATTCGCAGAACATTCGCCGAAGATTCGTGGTGTAGGGAAAGAAAAAGGGAAGATTTCGTGATGATTCGTGGTGTATGTTACAAGCCAACCATTGGAAAAAAACAATCAACAATAACTAAGCCACTAAGCCAATAATCCCTACAGTAGGGATCCAATCACCTTCTGAGAATGGTAATGGAACCGAAATACCTTTCTAAGGAGGTGATTATACACCCCAATCACCATCTGAGAAGGTGATTGGATCCTTAGGGAATTGATAAACTAGCCTCGGCAAAACTTGGGGCTCAAACAGCCAACAGCTGAAAACTATTAGTTAATGAGTCTATTACTAGTTGGTGGTTTCAACCCGATCGAAAAGTATTGGTCAAAATTGATCATTTCCCTAAGTCAGGTTGAACATTAAGAAAAGTTTCAAACCACCACAGGATCCATGTATGGCATATTTAACTACATTTGGTCTAGTTGTATATTAAATCCAGGTACTGTAAATATACCATACATTGATCCTATGGGTACATGCTGGAACATCGAAGACGTCTTGTCTACATGATTAATGTCCAATTCACCCTCCCATCAAGACAGTAGAAACACGTTCTGTTCTTATCTGAACCAGGAAAAAAACCATCCTAATTACTTTCCATTGAATCCTGGTTGGTTAATAGGGATCCTTATAATGGTTTAATATAATCCCTATATACCTGGGTAGTAAAATCCCCTATATAACCCAACCAACCAGGTTCTTTTTTCATTGCTCATCTGTTCTTCAAGTCATTTTTTTTGGTTGATATCAACTCACCCTAGACATCCAAACAACCTCCGAGAGAGAGAAAGTATGGGGCCCCCTTAAAACATATATTTGGATGTCCTTCGGGTTAGCGGATCACCTCACACCCTCTTCAAATCCCGGTTTTCCACCATTTTGACCCATGTTTTATGAAAAACCCGTTACCTTCACCGCCAAAACACCGTTTTTTTTCTCCATCATAAACAATCAGGGTGGCACTTCTGGCACTTGGGCACGTAAAAACTTCCGTTTCTCCAACTCGCAAATGTCCGGTTGCCAGGCACTGCTGTTGCGTTTCTGCAGCAAACCGTCGTAACGATCACATTCCAAGTGTAAGTATCCAAAGCCATGGCGTTGCCTCAATGCCCAGCTGTTGTCAACTTAACCGAATTAACCTACCATCCCTAACCAACGCCCCTCCCGGAAAGGGGGGTGGGTTACCCTTAGATTCTCATGAAAAAATTGAAAGGGATCAATTTGTGTGGCATGAAGTTAAGTCTGAGTTTTTTTTTGGTTGGAACACCCCATAACATACTGTTGATGGAAGAAATGAGAGAATTGGTACTTTCCGAACCTATCTTAATTTCCAAGGCATAAACACAATTCATCTACCAAATGATTCAAAGTGACCTTTTTACCCCCTAATTGGAGTTCACTTATCCTTTGAAAGGGACACTTAACCATCTAAAAAAGGTCACCAGCAGAATTGCCAGGCAAGCGACTTTTCTGGAACGGATCCTTTAGGCAGTTTGATTCGATTGTTATCCAAGAACGCCTTGGATGTCTCGCGTGCCACCACCGAGTGGATTCGACCTTGGATCGGTTCAGCAGATTTTGATGTGTTGATACTGTCGCATCAACCTGGGAATTTCTGGACCTAGAACCCAACCGACCTCTATTTTTGAAGGTCAACCCTCCAAAACAAGGCCCTTTTCAATCAAAACAAGGGTCATTTGGGTTCTAGGGAAACAAACATCACCCATACCGCTCATACCATCCTGGCATAGTGACTGGCATCTTGGGGGGGTTAGATCCAAGGCACTTTCTGATCCCATACCACCCATCTGGTCGAATTATAATATGTCACCAACCCAGATTTCCCTGAAATAAGGGGATTTCCCAAACTAAACCACCATTTTTGGGGTTTTCGGTCGTTTGAGGTCGCTATAATTTGACCAGACCCATGTATGGCATGTTTACCTACATTTGGTTGATTCTGATGGCACCTTTGAGCAAATATACCATACATGGAGCATATGAAACATCCAAATCTTCACCCAATATCACCAACGCACCCCAAAGTTTTTTGATATCAAATAGATCAAATTTTGGAGGGATTAAACATTTCTCGATGTTCTGGTTGGTGGTTTCAACCCAATTGAAAAATATTGGTAAAATTGGATCATTTCCTTAAATAAGGGTGAAAATCAAAAAATATTTGAAACCACCACCTAGAGATTTACTTATATTTGGTTAAAATTTCGGGTAAATGTAGGTACATATGCCGTTGGTCCCATGGATCCATAATTGGGTTGAACACAAAGGCTTTTGTAAAACTTCATATATGCAAAAACAACATCAGCTGGACGTCTTGGAAAATTGGCTTTTTAAAAACTATAGTCCAGGTGATGACCCCAGCCGTGACCAAACTCGATCCCCTAGTCTCGTTGGAGGTCACGAGGTCAACCTTTTCAAGGGTCACGTATTTTCACCATCATCCCAAAAAGGTCAGCAGCAGAATTACCAGGGTCACAATACTAACGACTAAAATCATGAAATGAATCTCAGAAAAAAACCTTTGAATTCATCTAGTTGGTGGTTGAACCAACCCATCTGAAAGATATGTTCGTCAAATTGGATCATTTCCCCAAAGTTCGGGATGAACATTAAAAAACAAATAGATTTGAAACCACCACCTAGTAATCGTTTATATGGTCCTTGACATTCCAAAGTTCAAAGAAAAAAAACGTCCACCAAAAGAATCCAAAAGACCCCTCGACCTGGCGTCATTTTGAGGACCCCCAACAAACCCCTCCAAACAGCTTCATTCACCCCGGAAACCCGAGGGTCCTGGAGTGGATTCTTAGAAAAAAACAACATAAATCCAAGGAACTGTCCCAATTCAATTGACCATAAATCGTGCAGTTCGCTTCGATACTTCTGTCACGACCACAACGAGTACATCTTGGACCTGCCAAATTACACCCTCTTGGTGCCACTTGAAAATAATCATCGGCTCCACCTGCAGGGTGAGTAATTCCTGAGTTGCGGATTAAATAAAAATCAGGACAGCGAATGCGCCAAAACAGACATCCAAAACACCTGAGGACGGTTTTTTTTGGGTGATGTTTTTTAGGGTCTAAAACATATCTTCTCAGGAGGTGTTTGGATGTCTATAGGGGTAGGAGGAGCAAATGGGAACGGTACACTCCCTTAAAACTAACTTCCTGTGGATGGAAGAAATCCGGCACCTGACATCTATGAAGCGTTGTAAATATATCAAACTGGGTGCTCGCCGGATTTCTGGTTGCCATCAACAGGTAGCACCTGCAAAAATAAGTTAATCCCAAAAAGAACGTAGACTTTAAATGTTCAACCACCATATTTTTAGGTGCGAGCTGTTATATATATGTATATATATTTTTTTGCCATGTAACGAAACATTCACATGTGAAGATCTATAATATATTGATGCTGTGGGCATGTTGAGCAAACCAACAAAAATCATAGGCGGCCTGGGGCCTACTCTTTGTGTTTTTTGTGTGTTGGTTTGCGAACTTGTGAAGGATTAGTGGCCTATAATGCAGAGGAAGGGAAACATCATCCCCTACATAAATCCAGCTCCAACCAACATAAAATATATCCATGACTAATAACTTACAGCAATGAAATAATACATGACATATGTGGTATGGCTACGAAGTGTTGGATGACATTGACCCTTTAAACAAGAAACAATCTGATAATAGTTTCACAGACACTCGAGTACCATAAAACCACAAACAAAAACATGACCGCATGACGAATCATTAATTCATGTGTTTATGGTAAACATTACATATCAGCTTGTTTCTTTGAGGCTTGTGAACAACCCCCCTGTTTTTTTGTCTTCCGAGTCATTTCTGCGCACATCCAAGAGTCTTGAAAAGTTGTAGTTGCCCAAAAAAGGCACATCTTTCAGATATACCACATCCGGCCGTGCTTTGAGGAAGGCATCATATCTCCTTGTCGACATGTTGCTTTGAAACACCTTGGAGACATAGTCGTAAGCCAGTTCCAAGCGCTTGCACATGGAAAACATTCCTATCGCTGGTGGTTGAATCAAGTGTAAGATCAGCTAACCCCCAAACACAAAACACAGAACGTAATTTAAATAGATATCCTGGGGCAAACAAAAAAGGAGTGTTAAAAAGTGTTCAAAACGACTAAACAACACCCCAGATTCGTATCTTCTTGGCTTTGGACAAAGCCGCCGTCTTTTTCCTGCTATGTGTGATGTACAATGGTTCATTACCTGCTGTACAATTGTGCATCTTAGGAGGTTGATAGATAGAAGGCATAAACTCGACATAGACTGGTTTCAGCAAATTGATGCATGTTTCCATCATCTGCTCTCCATAGGCCTTTTTCAACCTTCCATGATGACCCGTAGAATCTTTATCCACCAAGGACAAGAACAGGAAAACGTCCAACGTCCACAGAACCTCCGATCTATTGGTTGATAAACCGCGGGAAGGTGGATGAACCAAGGCATCCACAAGTCGTGTCTTGATATTCTCACAAACCATCTTCCATGCAAGCGATCTGGCATGTCCAGTTATGATCAACGCTGCATGATATTTGGTCGTAGGAGACGACGTCATCGCAGGTTTCAGTGATGGAATTTTGGTCTCATTTGTGGTTGCATAAAAGGATTTGCTCAATTGCAGATCTGTGGAAACATTTGGCTTCCCAATCTGCAACTTCAAAAAAGCATTCCTTAGTTTCATCGTGGAAAAACGCATCTCTTAGTTGCGGACTTGAATCTAGAAAAGGGTTCAAAAACTCTTTCGGATTCCTAGAGTTCATCTGTTGAACAGAAAGGTTTACTCGTTGGTGGTTTCAACCCATTTGAAAAACATTAATCAAATTGGATCATTTCCCCAAATAGGGATGAAAAAAAAGAAAATATTTTAAAACCACCACCTAGTTTACCTACAGTTGGCTTCAACCTACATGTGCTTGAACTTTCATTTCCCCTAGTGCTCCAAATACAACCCTGTGAGGCTTGGTGTTTAGGTACCCATTTAACCCACAACCAAAAAGGTTCTACAAACCAGGTAATTCAAAGTGACCTTTGATCCCCTAGTTGGAGGTCACTTAACCTTTGAAAGGGTCACTTAACCATCCTAAAAAAGGTCACAAAGAATTACCAGGAAACAGGTTCATCTGTTGAAAAAAAAACAAAAAGATCCTCCCAAAAGTTAGTTGAACAAAAACACACCAACTTGCAGGCATTTTTTGATGTCCTAAATTGCCATAGGTTTTTTCTCTACCTAAATCAAGGCGCTTTAAAAAGGGACCATAGCATTGGCCTTCAAAATAAATTGCATGGTCAATTTTCTGTGGCTCCAATTATTTTATGGAATCATGGCCAAAGTATGACTGGCTACATACTATAATCCTTTACCTTCGTATTTTACATGATAAAATACAACCAACAAATCCAACAGCGGGTTTGAATCACTGCTCAAACGAAACAACGTTAACGATTAACTTTAAAGAACTACAGCCAATTGCCCTCCTGGAAAGGTGAAAACATGTCCCCTCCCAAGTTGCTTGGGAAGATGTTTATGTTCTTTGTCCAAAGGTGGGATATGTTAGTTTCCAGGAGGATAAACAAAAACTGGTTGGTGGTTTCAACTCATCTGAAAAATATGCTCGTCAAAATGGGAATCTTCCCCAAATAGGGGTGAAAATAAAAAAATAGTTGAAACCACCACTTAGAAAAAATCTCCAAAAAGAGAGTGTCTGCATCTTTGGCAATATGCTTGCATTCAATCGTGAGGTAGTGCTGTTGAACGGAGCAGAAACTTTGTTCGGCCCCCGTCTAGTGCTGTGCGTGGGAAACACAAAATCACTCCTGAGGAAGATCACCAACGCTGTGTGAGGAGGAATGTTTAAAAAAAACTGGGATCATCAAATCATCAATGGATTGATGGTTCATGTGAGCAACTGTGGGCTCATGCTAGCACATCATATAATGAATCTTTATTGGCAGTATGTTGCACTACTTTCCTTACCAGGTAATTATATGATGGTATGTGGGCGAATTTGCCTGCACTTTGGGACACAACGGTAAGAAATGGGGTTCCCTTCAGAAGTACTAAAGCTGAAGCATCAAACATGGCAATGCATGCATTAATATTAGTCAACTTTTTCTGTAAACACTTTTTTCTAAACTTCCACCTTGGGCATCGCTAGAACCTTCAAATTCGTCCCAACAAAAACACCCCCTGAAGTCTAAAAGCGAGCTCACCGGGAAAATGATGCATGAATTTGAATACCTTCCTTCTCAGAACGCGTTTTTGGTGTTGAAAAAAATCGAGGAACAACATCCTGTTGGTCCGGTCGTTTAGGTTTCCCCTTTGGTGGGTTCAGGCACCACTAGGACATAACTAAGGTACGAACGTGGAACTGGTGGGATGTGAGGCAAACTTAGGATGAAGTTATTGCCCCCAAAAAAGTAGAAAACGTGAGAACTAGAAAACCCACCTACACCCCCGAAACCGAACATGGAGCCCAAAACAATTGGTGGTTTGTATACAAGGGGGGATGTTCTCAGTAGGGTCCATATTCGTTTCCATGGGTGTTTCTGCCCACCAAAAAGAAAGGTAGACATCTTTTGCTAAGCTCAATCTGTGCTCCTTGTCGCTAGATCTGTTCGATGTTTCACCTGATCCGCTGACCGAAAGAGTGTGGCGACATCCTTCCGTTCAAAGAATCGTGCGCAATTCACATGCAAATAGTCCTCGGGGTGGGTGGTACGTTGGTTGACGGTTTGAAACGGGTTGGCTGCCGTTGGAAAGAGAAGATAATGATAGGACAACGATCACAACGACAACGATAGCAACCACAACAACAGCAAGAGCAGCTGTTCAACAGCATTCACATTAGGACTCACAACTTCTCCAATCTGTTTGAGGGACCCACTAAAACATGGGTCCACAATATGAGCTATAAAACCAGCTCCCTGGAACCGTTTTCTTGAAAAAGAGGCTTGGCATGCTTTGGCCTTTGGAGAAGGCATTTAAACATCATTTTTTAACCAAAGACTCCCATGGCAACATCCAAATACCACCGCTTCCGAAGAACATTGCAGCAAAAAGCCGTGCAAGTCGTCCGGCTATGTGAGGGCTCGCCATGGCAGCCATCCGCTGGAGGAAACATCATCTGAAATGAGGATCCCTTTATGTACTAACTTAAATATCAATACATTACGTCCTGCCAGTGTTTTTTCATAGTCAAGTTGGTTGACTTTCATAGTCAATGGACGTAAATGTATACAATATACAGTATATATGAACGAACTGGATCTTGCCTAAACACTGGAAAACCCTTGGATAGTAAAGGTGAATAGGGTTCCCTTCGTAAAACATGAGACTACTCTTATGACATTATTTCCAGGCACAACTCATATATACAAAATGCATATACATATTCCAAAAATGCATGTCAAAAATGCATGTCCATAAGTATACTTTTTAAGAATATATCAACGAGTGCCTTCAGTCAATACAAGTACCATGGGGGATGAACAAGGATGTACTTGTTGCAAGGAACTATTGCCAATGAAGCATGTACACACAAAAAACTGATGCTGTGCACCCAGCTGTCCTGTGTCCTAACTAACATCTCATACTATGCAACGTGTTTTTTGCAGCACCCTGGACACGGTGCCAATGCAGTGTCCCACAATAAGAAACCCAGAGTACATGTACTCTCAGTTACTATCAGCTACAGCTATCTTTGAAAACAAGTAGGTTTTTNCTGTTCAGGGCCCTTTTGGATATACATTTTTGATATGCATTTTGTTTTTTTTGATATGCATTTTGGGGTCATTTTCTGGGAGATCAGTTCTGCCTGAAATAATGTCATAAGACTACTCACTGTTACAGGGAATTTGCAACCTGCGACCACTGCTTGAAGGTTTACTTGTTTGCTTTCTCCGGTTAACACACACACACACACATAGTCACACATACAAAGCCTCAGAAGACTTTGGAAAACTTTACAAGACTACAACTATTCTAGTTGGTGCTTGAAGCAACCCATCTGAAAATTCCGCGCAAGTCAACATGGGAACCAAAAGTTGACGATTTCAATAACCTATAATCTTCGGTCCCAAATGCATGGTGCCAGTTTTTAAACAGTTGGACCCACGGCCATTTAATGTTGGAATATGTTGGAATAGTAATTAGATACTGTTGATGGAAGAAATCCTGCACCAGTTGAGAAGTAGTTTATCCCATTACCAGGTTTATCCCATTACCAGGTGGTGCAGGATTTCTTCCATCAACAGTATGACCAACTCTATTGGTGCCTTCGTGACCGCACCTTTGTTTCCGGTCGATTCATGGCAAGGTCCTTAGGCTCGATTCACTTAACACCCTATCGCTCCACCTAAAAAATCATATAGAGATATACACCGTCGTTCGACTCTTCCTGTTTCATCAGGAGACCTTTTACTGTTTCAACTTGCAGCAGCAACAAAAAACAAGCCAACCAACAACAAACCAACCAACCAACCAACCACGGTGCATCTCCAAGAAAAACACACACACACCATCGAAAAGAAATGACCAACAAAAAACATGTATCTATATATAGTGTATCTCTTTGTGCCTGGGCAAAGAAAAGTCCGTGATGGGAAGCAAGACCGGAACATCTGGCTGTTCATCGATCCTTAAAACCCAACGATGTGACAATGCTGACGGACATACCATGGAGATACGTTGGGTGTCCGGTGGCGGTGATGCGTTCGTTGGAATGTTTGGGGGAAGATGTTGGGATCTTCCTAATCCCCCAAAAAGTGTTTAGAAAAACACCTCATAAACCCATCCATTTTTTCGTTCCATACATTAAATTTCCGGGGAGTATCATCCATAAGTTCTCAAACAAAAAATGGTGATGGTTCACTGGATCAATAATTAATGACTTTTTGAGCAAAAAAAACATGCCAATTCAATACGGTAATCATTTGTCATGGCGATTTGCACTCTAGAACTTTAACATTGGAACCTAAAACTCACCATTTTGAAAAATAAAATCATCTTCCAAACCTTCATCTTTGGGTTCAAAATGTCAATTTTCATGGTGATTTACATGGTGATTTTTCCTCTGATTCACCTGGCCATTTAGGTGCTCAACTGCCCCCCCCCCTCAACCAGTTAGCCGAGCAGCAGCGCCGTCAAGGGCACAGCTCCTTCCTGCCAGAGCCTGGTCAAAGGCTGGTGAAACAACAATCAGTACGACATCCAGCACATGAAACCAAAAAAATGCTCCATATTACATATGTTACATGGTTATACCTTCCATTCCCATTACGGATCCATGGGACGATTGTATATTTAAACCTAGGTTTTACCATACATTTATGATAAATATGTAATTGTGTAGGTAAATATACACAATTGTCACATGGACATTTAGGGGATTGATTGATTTTTGAAACCTATCAACCTTCATTTGCCACTACTGGGAAGGGTCCTGACATTCCATTGAATCCTGATTGGTTCATGACGGGATCCTTATTTCATGACTTTCATTGTTACCTTCCATTAAATTGATTATACATGGTTGGTTAATGGTTAATGAATAGGCTTCAACCAGTGATCCTACTCAAAAGTAGAATTCTACCCTCCAGGGAATGGAACTAACGTTTCCCACCAAACGGGTTTTTGCCGAAAAAGAATGGACTCAAAAGTACAGTACCGAACGGGATGGGATATGTTTTTCAGGAGATTTTTCGCGGAAGCGCATGGATTTACGTAATGCGGGATTAGAATGAAAACAAAACAGATTTATTGCAAAAACCTTGCAATGCTGGGTGTCCAAGGGACACGAACTTTCAGTTTCCTATAAAAATCCTACCAAATGTAGGTAAATATACCATACACGGATGGTATGGAATCAAGCAGCGGTGCTGTCTTAGAAGGTATCCCTTGGATCATTCTAAGCGCCCTCGATGCCAGTCTCTAAAAGGATGTTTAAGTAGGAAATCTGAACCTGGTTTGGTGGGGTATCCCTTCACGTTATTCGTGCCCATGAGTTCCTTTTTTTTCTACATGTGGTTGGGCAAATAACAAAAAATATGCCCCAAAATGGTGAAAACTGGTGATGAATCCCATGGCAAAATCTGTTTTTTTTTAAATCATCAACAAAAACAGAAAAAAGGTAACCAACATTATTTGAGTATAGTTTACATGTAGGAACATACATCATACATACATCACCATACGTTAAGTGGACCTTGTTTTTGGGGATCGGATCTGTTTCCGAAAAAAGCCAAGGAACGGTTCGTCTTCGTTCATCCAGTTGGGCGCTAACTTTTCACGCTCTTCTGGAGGCCTTGAGCGTCAATAGGCAAGGCCCCAAAGGTATAGACAAGTTTTTTTGATTTGATTCACCAGTACCCAAAGGATCCATGTACAGTAGTTAACAAAAATAGATCTCACAGGTGTGTACATATTTGTTTCGTTTCAGGACCCTGAACAAAAACCCTACCTTTTGGTATCTCTATTTTGACCGTAAGGTATATCTATATAACTATACATTTGGCTGAAATTGAGGTAATTAAACTCGCTGTTAATTTCAGGAAGGGTATACATTGGCGAATTGCACCACTATGAGGTTTCAAGTACTCCCACAATTCCGACATGAAGTTGGCTTCAAGAAAATATCTTTGAAACAAAGCGTCAGAATTCAAATCATCCGAGTGAAATTTATGAAGTGAAATTGATCAAACACTGGGATGATGTATATCCCATATGCTCCATGTATGGAATATCTACCTACAGCTATCATAAATGCATTCCAAATACAGGTTTATCATCATCCAAAAGGAACCACCATCTTTTAAAATGGTGGCTGACTTCCAGGACATCGTTTAATTCACATAATTCAAACTTCATCCAAACACCACCTGTTCCGTTTTCCAATTGAGAAGTTGTTTTACATATTTCCAGCTATGATATGTCCTTTTCCCACTTGGCGTCGAAAAAAAACCTGCTTACGTGTTATATAATTGTTACTGTATATATACCTCCGGTGTGACCATCCCACCGTTCAACGGGGGCACATCTCGAGGAAGCGCATGCGAGCTTCGAAGACCAAATCCATTCCTCGATCGACAGCGGTTCGGCGAAGGCTGGAGGGGCAACGGTGGCTGAAAACTGGCCAAACATCCCTTACTGGGAACCCACATTTCCTTCATGTTCAGGGGTTATAAGTGATATATAGCCCATATTTTGAAGGCTTAAAAACCTCCATTTTTCATGGTTTTGGGTTCAAAGGGTACTAGGGTGTTCCATCCAATGATACCCATAATTTAATCTTCTCATAAAGGGAAAACT
>DF239238.1:0-48759 GCA_000507305.1 Breviolum minutum Mf 1.05b.01
TAGGGGCACCATAACTCCATTTATAACTTATAACTGGTGACGGGGCCCACCTTGCATCAACAAATCCTGAAACCATCAACAAGTTGAACCTACACAGTGATTTCCAGATTTCTTGTCAAAGCAATCTTCATGCTGATCCAAAAAATGTTCAGCTCATCGCTGCCCACATATGGGTTAGCCATCTCTAACTTTAAATGATGTGTGTGTGTGTGCTTTGATTGTTTTTGCAAATCATTCATATAATAATACATCATTACCTTAGTATTTGTAGATATTTGGTATAGAATATAATATATACTATATTATATATATATATATATCATAAAATCATATTTCGGACATATCATTCATATTAAAAAAACATCATTTGTTTCTCCATATATAGATATTTCGTACACACTAATCATATGTTCCAAACCCACCAACAGATTCCCAAAACCGCCCGATGAAACCCAACCTGGTAAAGGAGCTGATGGCCTCAAATCATCCCCCCACGGTTTCCACTGCAACGATTTTCGTAGGGGATGATGGTTGTGAAAAACGCAGGATTTTTTCCCCTGAGAAAAAAATAGGTGGGACTGCAATTGTGATCTATATAATCTATATATATATATATGTGTGTATATAAAAATATATATATACCTATTTTCTTCTTGAGTCATGGTGCTTTTGAAGAAGTGACATTCGTTGATTTTCGGAGGTAGTATAGCCGGTATAGATAAACAAAGTGGTTGGTTGATCCACCCAGTTGCAACAATGATATGAGTCCAACTGATCATGTCAAGTGGATTTCATCTTCCTCAAGGGGTGAAAACAAAAAAAAAGGTTTGACAGCATGAAACAATCAGCAATGGTTGAGAGAGGGAGATGTGCATATGTTTTTTCCCAATTTATTACTCAATTTTGCTATGTCAAAGCTTTATTAGACATGATTAATCTGTGACATCCCGCAAAAATCATGATTGAGCAAAGAATCTGTTGTAGAAACCCGAGCTACCTTTCAGCCGTTCACCAACAATACTATCTTCTAAACATCCATTCCGTCTTTTCATTTCTCTTTCCTCATAACTTCCCAAATCTCCTTCCATATCACCTCCTCCAAGCCAAAAAACAAACGCTACAGTTAAGTAGGCAACTAACAAAACCCATGTAGTACCCATGGCTCCCCATGTCACACCAATTGTAACCCATCCACCCCTAGCAGGACATACCTTCCGGGATCCATTCCATTCCATATTTTTGGGCACCCCAAACGCCAACTCTTGTGCCAAGGCGGGAAGGAAAGGCAACAAACAGTCGCCAAAGTGCTCCGAGGACTGGCGGAGGGGGGGCGTTTTTTGACGACTCCCAGTGGCTGGTTCAGTGGTTAGGAGGATCAAATTGGGCCAAGTTATAAGTTCCATAAATCAAAGGCCATTTGAATGGTCCCCGGGGTGTTTGTAACAAGCTGATTTTTTGACAGTCAACGATCAGGATGGTTGTTAATTAAGCACTTAATTACAAGTCCTGGGATGATCCGAACCAAGCAGGAGGTTGAGAAACCACCACCGGACCACAACAGAATCTTCAACACAAAACTTTCACCGTGGATCTAACCCCGAGTCGGTTTTGTCGTTGGGAAGTTCCAACGTCGCCGATCAAGATGGCACCCAACCCAACATCCAAAACTCCCCCCCAGTCGTTCTCGAACGAAGGAGACCTTCGTTCGAAAGGGTGCAATTTTTCTGAAAGGAAAGTAATTAATTGTTATCAACCCACTACGTTTCAGGGGTAAAAATGTTGGTTTTCAGGGGAGTATGTAAAACCAAATGCATCACACCTTCTAATGTACACCATTATACACCCCTACGGAATCAGGTTGATGAGTTTATCCCTACCATAGCAAAAAACAATGCGAGTTTGGACCTGCTTAGCACACATGTAATATATGCTCTCCAACTTGGATTTCTGGCCCAGCTTTCTCAACAACTCCGTTGATCCTTCCGTTGTGTTCCCTCCTCTCTGGGCAACTCAGAAGGTAAGTGATCCACCGCGTGGAAGAGAATGCCAGGACTCGGCGGGATTTTTGATAAAAAAACTTAGGGATGGAAGGCAATTTTTCCCATTCTTCGTTTTCTGCCGTTTCGGAAAACGATGTTCTCCTCATTTTTAGATCCACCTTGTTGCATCCCCACCGGTTTTTTTATTTGCAAAAAACCGGTTGAGCCACGAAAAAAACAACCAACCGGATACGGATTCCATGAAATACTGGTTGTTTAATAGGGATCCTTTTTCAGTCATTTTTACCGGAGAAATAACTAACATGGATACCCAAAATGACGCCATATTTGAAAGGAGATACATTTTGAAAACCATCATTTGTGGTATCTATGTTAGATTTCGGGGGTGTAACCCCATCACTGCTATTGAAAACGGGTGAGATATATCCCAACATATCCCAAAACTACCATCCCATTCTTTGAAGGCCAAGAAACTCATCAAGACATGGTGAGATCTGCTCCGTTTTGGCCTTGATTCAAGGTGGACAAGTCTACTTGGAGGATGGGCTCCCAGTGGATGGTTCAGTGGTTAGGATCAGCCATTTTCATGGCCGTTTGGAAGGGGTGTTACACAACCTGATCCTTAGGGGAATAAAACGATCACTAACCATGGTTCTTAAGCACTTAGTAACCGGGATGATCCTGGAAGTAATGGTCAATGATCACAGCTTTATGAGGTGTTGGACGTTTCAACAAGTGAATCACCTAAACATCACCCTATTCAAAAGGAAAGTCATCGATTCACCAAACATCCATGACTTTGGGTTTAATTTTGTTGATTGTCCAAGGTGTGTGCAAAGTGTGAGATTGCACTTCTGTTCAATTTCAAAACTCAAGATGGCAAAGTCTCAAGTGAGCAGGGTAAAACAAACCCTTGGCCAACATTCCATGAAATGCTGATTGGTTTATAGGGATCCTTCCATTGACTTATATATATATATATAAACCCCATATAATTGCCGACAACAACAACCACAACCATGCATTGAACCTGTGTTGACAACATACTGATTCACAACCGGAACTCTTGACATCCATTAAGGTGCATAAATCGAACAACACATGACCATAGAGTATGTTTCATACGATGAAAAGTGCAAGTGGCAGTACCGAATTTTCCACACTCAAAATGCACCCCTCCCCCGCACCAAAAAAGAAAAACCTTTCCCACCACCATTTCCAAACTCTCCCCAAGGGGCAGTACTCTCCCCCTCTCTGGTTTTTTAAATGTACCAAGTGACATTGAGAATATGAAAAGGTTGCTCAATACTGGCGAACTGTCGTGTTGGCACTGAACCATCAGCATCACAAGTGATGTCACAAACCTCGAAAAAGAATGATTTTTCGGCCACGTGACCGTTGTGTTTCCGGGTGTTTGGACGTCCTCCGGGGCACTGCATATTTTTGAAAAAAAACAGGGATCAATGAAAGTACTACTACTCGAAATGACGACTGAGTGAAATTAGGATGTTCCAAAAATGTTAGGTTTGTCTTGGGTTCAAAGAATTAGGAATTAAAGAATTAGGAGTAAGGGAGTATTCTCAGGTTCTTTCACCATTTTCCATCCATTTAAAACTGCTTGTTTGGAGTTCCAGGTGCATATTCTTACTCAGTCATTTCGGATCATGAAATAACAGTTAAAACTTGATTTTCCTAATAAATATGTAATCCACCAAAGTTTAAAGGTTAGCCAATTTGCTGAGGTGCTGTTGATGGTTCAGAAATCCCAAACAACCACCTGCTAGTTGGTGGTTTCAACCCCTTTGAAAAATATTAGTCAAAACGGAAATCTTCCCCGAGTAGGGGTGAAAATAGAAGATATTTAAAACCACCACCTAGCCTGGGATGGTGCTAACAACCCTTGTAAATCCTGGGATAAACCACCAAATCTATCAACCTCAACAAGTTTGTTCGCCAGATTTCTGGTTGCCATCAACAGTACGGGGATAAACTCATCCCACAGGGGGTCATTATAGGAACCTACCCCAAGCTTAATGCACTATTGAAGGAAATTTCTGAAAATTACCTTTGACATCAAAGCCAGAGTACTTGAGTTTACAACACAGATGGATACAAACAAACAACACAGAGAACAGACAAACAATTTCCTGTTTGCACCGTATGACATACATTTGCATCAACTTTGATGCCTCCCCAAAATGAAAAATGGGGGTGGCATTGAATGATCCCTGCAAAATTTCCATTTACCTATACATGAATGGTAGATTTTTTATGGTTTTCATGTAGGATAATCCCACCTCAACTCATGGGATAAACTCATCCCTCCTTAGGTGCCCCAACTCCCAACAACTTGTCGCGACCATTCACCGCATGACGATGCAGATCCTGGAGTCGGAGTAGGTTGACCACCGGTGAAGGGGACGTGGCAATTGTAACTGTTTACCCTTGGACCCCCAAAAACCCATGGAAAAAATGAAGGTTTTACAACCACCAATATATGGGTTATAAGTTATAACCTCTAAAAATGAAGGGTTTTGGGTTCCCATGGTATGAAGTAAATCCTTCCATATTTTTGATTTTGGCCCCTACCCCGCAGAAATAAGGGTTTAATAAGGCATTTAGTAAGGGAAACCTCAGGCCATATTTCTGAGGGTACCTGGCATATGTTCCAGGGGTCGACGTTGGAATTTTTCCTTAGAACCAAGTCATAGTTTCTGCTTCAATGTCACCTTTTTGGGATGTGACACATCCAGGCAGCCTGTCTAACCTCTAAGCCGTATCCACCAGATGGTCACGCGGAGTCATGGTTTACAGGCTTTCGTCAAAGGTATCTCCCTGAAACTCACAGCAAAAGCACCTGAAAATGGTGGTTTCCAATACCCATAGGATCCATGTATGGTATATCTAACTACATTTGGTTGATTTTTATCGTAAATGTAGGTAGATATACCATACATGGATCCTAGCGGACCTGAAAAGTTTCCATAACATGAATCAACTCATATCCACTCGCTAAGTTCGTAGCAACGCAACCTTCAGAATCTTCATGTCAACACATATGAAACGGTTGTGTACAGCTGTTCGCATGTCTTGCCCTATCCCCCCAAGATATTGTTGGACAAGTCCATTAGCTGCAAGTAAAAAATAAGGAGAACAAAAACCCTTGCTTTCTTTGTATGGAACGGGCAGGGATCTTATATTAAATTTCATTTCAAAAAAAAAAACCTCTCAAACAAATTACTGCACGACATCTGCACCTTTGGGATCCATGTTTCGCTTCAAATTGCATGGTTCTTTCATCCTCCAGCCCTGCAACCCAAGCGCTGCCCCCGGCAACCACCTGCGTGGTAAAAAGCCGCGGAAAGCGAACCTTGGATGTGTTTTTTGTTGGTAAAATGTTGAGGGCATTTCGATGACAAATGTACACACACCCTAACGAAAAGTAGCTATCATTCGGTCCTACCCACTTTGGAAGCTCTTTACTTCCAGGTTGTTTTTTTCTGATAAATCACTGGATCCAAAATTGGGGTGACCCGATTTAGGACTGGTGCTTCCTGAAACTAACACCCCTTGTACCTGAAAAATAGGTGATTTTCCAACCATCCACTCTCAGGCGCCGTTTCAGATGTTTCAGGGAGCCCCGGTTCCAACCCTGATCTTTGCGGTTTTCGCCATGTCACATCCCAGTACATGCCATTCAAGACCACCGTGGCATAGGGTAATACTGCATCCTCAAGATGAAGGATGAAATTCTACGAGTAAAGACATGATTTTATAGGAAGTGGGGGCAATAATGGCTGTACATCATTTGGTACGTAGTAGCAATAAACAAATGCAATGCTCAAGGTGAACATAGACAACATAGCAGTGAAACCAGCTGCAAAAACGAATCAAACATGTTTTGTCAACCACCCTTCACAGTCCCCAAACATTTCAGGTACCTAAAGTGGAGGTACTCACATATGTAAGCTGTATGTATGTAAGGCTTATGTAAGGGAATCCCCACCCCCTAAACAGACTTATAAGGTACAGCACCTCCAAATTAGGTACCTGAACAATTTAGTGACACAAGGAAGTCAATTTAGAGTTCATGGTTAAACATATTCCCTATATACCTGGGTCGTATAATCCCTATATACCTGGGTGGTATAATCCCTATATACCTGGGTGGTATAATCCCCCAATATTCCACAAACAACCACCGTGTTTTTTCATTTTGGGCCACTCCTGGAAGATGCCTTCATAGTCATCTGGCTGACTATAGTAACCTCATTCACATCATGGCAAGGGAACCCGTTCCCAATGGCACCCCACAATGGTGGTGAATAGTCCATGAAAATCAGACCTTATTGGGGAAGGGGTGGCATTGGGGGGGTTCCCTTAGATTCCCATGATCACAGGTGAACAAAAAACTTAAGTGTTCGAAACCCTTGGCTGACATTCCGTAAAATACTGATTGGTTCATAGGGATCCTTGCAATAAGCCCTTATAAGCCCTTATAATGGCTTATGACATAGTTCCTTATATGACGGCTCATTCAGAAATTGGTTTTGGGAAATGTTGTTTTTGATCGCTCTTACTCTTGGACACTTGAAAAAATGATATCCTATCTGAAAGAATCTATTGAGACCAACTGGGGATGTTCCTAAGTTATCTGCCGGGAATACATGAGCTTACATCACACAACAAATGATGCGAACAAATGGATGGGCTTCAAGCTGCCCCTACTTCTGAAGTGTGGAATTTCTCTGGTGGCTTTTATGTTATGATGAACAGCCAAAGAAAATCCTGTAAACTAGCAACGTCATGGAAAATCCATCATGTTCTCATGGTATTCACCAGGGAAAGATGGTGATTCTCCATGGCGATGTGGTAGTTTACCTTAGTACCTGCATGTATCTGCCGAACAAAAATAACACATCAGCAACAACACATTCTCCAGCAATCCAACCACCCCAAAATCACGGGGACTACGGGGGTACCCTCAGGATGGTACCCTAGCTGTAACCCCCCACAAAGACCTTTTAAGGGGGATATACCCAATACGTACCCACGTGATATAAGGTGTATATGGGGTTGATTATCAAGGTTACCATCCCAAGGGGCCCCCACCATTTTCCCTATGAAAAAGACCCTGAGGATATCTGCTGCTCTTCTCAAAAGGTTGTCCATCGCGGCGCCTGAATGCTTTGCTGTGACTTTTCTCATGATGAAACGAAAGAAACAAATCAGGCCACCAACTAAGATCTCTGTGACTCTGTCACACCATCTATCAAAACACATATAAACATAATGTATATATATATATAAATATTATATACATATAAATAAATATATATATATATATGAGAATATAAACATCATGTAAACACCAAATTTCAGAGATATCTGGGGAATATTCCCATTCTGACATCTCAGCTGTTCGCCGATCTTTAAGCTCCTGCCTCACCATGTGCTCTGCTGTCGCAGTGCACAAATAGAGCTTGTGACAATCCTGCGGTTTCACCCGCCAAGCCACGCAAAAAAAAAAACGGCCGGAGACGGATTCTGTTGAATCCTGGTTGTTTTATAGGGATCCTTATGCCTTAATCAAAATCACCAAATACACTGGGTAGTATTTCATGCCATGAACAACCGCCCAGTTTTTTTTCGTAGCTCATTTCCAAGGTTGTTGTTTTTTTTTGGGGGGGGGTTGGAAGTTGGAACTATCCAAATCACCCGTTTTATGCGGGTTTATTCCTCATCACGCATCACCACCTAAGGATGACATAACGTTTTTTTGGGGGGAGCGAGTCAGCAATGCAGGGTGAGGGGGTTGTTTAGTTCCGAGCTGCACAGGTTTAAAGCGACATGCGCATTTTGGTTATGACAAGCGATGACAAAAGAATCACTATAGTTGGTGGTGTTTTCTCCACCCATCTGAAAAATATGCGCAAGTCAAATTGGAGCGAATTTCACCAGGTAGTAGGGGTGAAAATAAAAAATGATTGAAACCACCACCTAGATCATCACTTGTTTGTTTAGAAAGAAAGACCCCAAAGTGGCTAAAATACATTTGCTATCCACAGAAGCGATGGCGAAAAACTCAACAAGGATAATACAGAATATTATGCTTGTTGCTAGCAACACTTTTACGATCTGTCCCCAAGAAAATTTGGCTAGAACATGTTAAGCTTTTTGAAGGCGTCACCCAAACCATCGAAATCTTTTATTGCATAAAATCTTTGGATTTTCATTCTACTACCTGCAACTTCCTATTTGCAGAGTCCGCAAATTACGGCTCCCAAACAACCTGGTGTCTTTTTGAGGCCGTTTGGTAACCCACCAAAAACGGCCCCAACCAATTCACCAACGCGCAAGTGCCACCCGTTGATTTCAACTTGGATTTTTCACACATGGATAAAGGCCTTTGAGGCGTCGCCGACTGGAACAACGGTGAGACGTGGTGACCACGAAAAACGGCGCCTTTTGCCCACGTGGAGCGCGTTATCTCCGCAAAACACCAGCTTTTTCATGCTGGAGGTTGCATTAACATCCGGCACAGCTTCCAACAACAAAAAGCAGGCACATCTAAATAATAAAAACCAAAACACATGAATTCCATTTTTTTTTGAAATAAAACTGCTCTCATTCTTCAACTAAAAGCAAGTACTTAGCATTTCAGACTCACGTTGCCACATAGATACCACCATCATTAGGGGGAAAAACCCTCCCAAAGTTCACCCATAGAAACAAACCCACATCCTTCAACAACTTGCCGAGATTTTTTTAGAGATTGATGTTTTCCTTCCAAATAGATATCAACATCCTTGCCGAGATTTTTTTAGAGTTTGATTTTTTTCGATTCCCAAAAAAAATCTAAAAGCTGTGCCGTGAGCCATAGCCCTTCTGAGGTGCGGCCTTGCGGCCTTTTTTCCATTGCTTTGGACCTTGGCCTTCGATAATCAACATCCTTGCCTTGGTACGAGCACCATAACCTCAGATTGTTTCGAAAAGGAAAGGTGGTTGGTTAGGTTGAAATCTCGTGGTTTCGATTTACTCGAAATGGGGTAGGGATGTGGTGATGTTTTTTGGTTTGGTGAAGCTTTCTTTCGAAAAAAACAGCCGGACAGGATAGTTTCATTTGGAAATAAAAGACTGACGGTAGTTGTTTTTTCATGTCGGGATGCCTGAAATGTCATGGTTTAGGAAATATAATCCCTATTATAACTTGGTAGTATTTCTATATATTTTTATATACCCTAAAGAAACACCCAGGGTGTTTTTCGAGGACAACCCAGGGGTTCAGTCCACGATTAGTTAGGTAAACGTGAGATTGCCACCCAAACCACCCACCCAGGAGGCGGATCCCTCCCAAATCCCAGAAGCATGGAAGTGGAATATGAGTTCCTCAAAACGCAGTAAACAAAAACCAACTCTGTGAGGTCTTTAAAAAACAATCCGAAATCTTTTACATGTTCCATTCCTAGGTCCTAGTTGGTGGTTTTTTCCCACCCATTCTGAAAAATATGCTGCTCGTCAAATTGGAGCGAATTTCCCCAGGTAAGTAGGGGTGAAAATAAAACATACATTATTTGAAACCACCAGGTAGATTTTTAAATTAGGGGTAAACTTTTCCACAATTCATTCTTCAGATTGGGTTTTTTCTTAAAGATTAGCAGCTAATATAGGATATGTTTTTGTCCAACCAATGAAAATTGGGAGACTTAGGTAGGTAAGCTAAAATGGGAGCTGTACAACCTTTCAGGGGTCCAAAATGTGTACCCCAAATGGACCTCTGTTTTGAGTGGGTGGATCTTGTTCCAGGGATCAACAAAGGGTTCCAGGCAGAAGAAATCTTTCCAATTGCTTTATCATCTCAAAAATGAGCTTCATAATTCAACTCCCTGGGATGTCCCAGGAAGGTAGGATCAATGGTTAGTAACTGGGGTATCATCACTTACCAATAGAGGTATAATGGGGTTACCAACCATTGATCCTAATCTCCTGAAACATCCTAGTAGTTCAAACTCGATGTTGAACGAACGTTTCCGGTTCACATCAATCCGTTCCATTGAGGATTACTGATGAACAAAATAATCAACCCCAAAAATCAAATGCTTTCCTTTTCGGATGCTTCAACAACCTCTAATAGGAAAAATATTCAACAACCTACATCAAAACAATGTCAATTTGGAAATGGACAGTTAAGGGCATTTCCACCAAACCCATTCCAAAGACAAGAGACGCATCTGCTGTTCTTCCCGTTTTTTCATGCGCGTTTCTTTGTTTTGTTTGGCACGTTGCTTTCGCAACCAAGGCTTCCTTGGAGAAAGGGACCCAATTTGCTGGTTGGTGGTTTTTTCCCACCCATCTGAAAAGATAGTCGTCAAATTGGAAATCTTCCTTTCAATCATAGGGGTGGAAATAAACAAATCAATTGAAACCACCACCTAGTTTTGGGTGATTAACAAGGATTCTTATGATTCTTACAATGGTTTATTATAATCCCCATATAATGTAACTGGGTAGTATTTCATCCCCAAACAATCAACTAACAAAACAAATGGTAAATTGGTGGTATGGGTCCCGGTGGGTTGGGAGTCTAGGTAACGATCCCTTTCCTAAGGGGATTCCAGGAATCCAAACCGCCTTGACCCAAACCATCAATTTAACAAGTAGTTGCGCATTGAGTATTGAAAAAACATGTGCGATTTTTACCAAGAGAGTCCAACTCGATCAAACGTTGCCCCATGGTAGGATCTGGAATCCTTTTCATGGATCATCCCAAAGACGGTTTTGGATTTCCATCATCCATCTTTAAGTATCTCAAAACAGATTGGTGTTCATACATCCACTTACCGTACCTTTTCTTCGTACAAATATTATGTCTTGTGAATGCATATTTTGGTATCATATTTTTGGTATAAAACTTCTGAGTCTACATCTCGGGTCCCGACCAAAAACACTGATTCACGGTCAATTTCGTGAAGGTTAATAGGAATTCCTTCTATACAAATGACCCTAGTCTTCCAAAATCCTCTAACTACCTAGTAACTAGGTGTTTGGGCCCCCTAAAGGTCTTGTCAGGAGGTGATTGTGGGTCCAAATATCTGCTCACAAGGCATTTGGAAGACTAGGGTGAATACAAAAGTTTACCCACTACACCCTGGTTCAGATTTTCACGGCTGGTTCACATACAGCCATCACCCATGAAAAGAAAGGAATTCATGATCTGAACCTTTCACCTCCATTTTTGGACATGGAACCCAGCCGTTAATCTTCAGGGTTGTACCCACTTAGTCACCAGGATTTTGGTAGTACCCCCCGAGTTAACGAATCCATCTATCGACCCAGAAAGCGATCACATATCATATCCCACCAAACGGGAAGTTCGGAACATCATTGATAGACTCTAAAGTGCCTTGAAAAGGGGGGGATATGTGATCGTTCCCTCCCTCAAAATTACCATACCCATACAATCCATGTATGGTTTATAATATGTCATACCTACATGTATGGTATATATTTACCTACATGTATGGTATATATTTACCTACATGTATGGTATATATTCACCTACATGTATGGTATATATTTACCTACATGACATGTATGGTGTATATATATATATTAAATATATATGTTACCATCATGTTACTTCCCTGGAGGGTAAATCGAACATTAAATCATGAAATCATTTGTGAATTCATGATGGTCTAGGATTCTTAAGGGGGTACCTGGGGAACCCTAAAGATCCCCCAAGTAAAGATTGGGGAACCTTAGGGAAAATGATTAAGGGGAATCACCACCACCCCCCCTATTGACCCAGCTTCTGTTTCAATTTGTTTTTCTCTCTTTGCTTCTTCTCCAGTTGTATCTGCTGTGGCGTCTTCAACTCTTTCTTCCCTTCTCCTTCCAGCACTGAGTCTAACCTGATCGAGATCGAGGTTTAACAAAAACCTGGTGGACATGTGAGCTAGCAAAAAATTGAAGCCTTACTTTCCTTGAAATACTCATTGTTTAAAAGGGATCCTTGTAACGGTTTATTATTAATACTCCCCTCATAACTGGAAACTGGGTAGTATAATCCCCTATATACCTTAGCCACGTATGTTTTCTTCATTGCTCATGTGAAGATTTGTCGTTTTTAAGGTAAGTGAATGATTATTTAACGGCACCTAAAAGATCAGCGAATGTGTTTTTAGCTGTGAACTTTTGAAAGGCAGAAACACAAAAATGACAATCAAGTTAGAAAAGGTTTGCCAGCCAAAAAAAAGTGTTTCCATGTGTGGCCACAATTCAAAATTTCTCCCCAAAAATGAAATACCAGTCATTCATATTGGGACTGCAACTGGGTCCCCAGGTCCCCAGGATGCCTGTGGCCACCAGGATGATATTTACATTTTTAGGCGACCGGGGATTCCAACCTCAACGCCTTCATGTACCGACTCATCCTGGAAAAGTTGCCGCCGCACCCAAATGGGGGTTGAACCCTAAAATGGTGGGTTTCCCCAAGCAACCATGGGGTTTTCCTACTAAAATGACCAGTTTTCCAAGGTGTTTTTGGGGGTACTACCATTTTAGGAAACACTCAAATGCTTCTGCATGTTTTTGTTTTCCGATATTCAAGGAGCTTGGAACGCTTCTTCAATGCACGTTTCTGCTTGTGCGTAAGGTACTGTTCTGGCACGGTACCATGAAAAGGCACTATTGGCTTTCCTGAGGGCTGACAGGTTTTTTGAATTCTAGGTATCCTCTATGAGAAGGATAAGTATTCAGGTTCGAACAAGCCTCCAAATTTCTAAGCGGCTAATTCAGGTCAGTGAAATCACTGGATCCTTCACATTGCTTTTGATTCTGCGAGAAACCAACCAACTTATCGTATGTCAGTGATGATATTCTGAACTTATCTTTACTAGGTGGTGGTTTCAAATATTTTCTATTGAATCTGAAGTAAACCCACAATCTGAGGTATCAGAGAGGGATCTGAAGTAAACTCCCTTATCTCGTATCTGAGTACAATATGAGCAGGTTTCATGATTCAGATCCTACATACTGTAAATCTTAGGTATCTAAATCTTCATGGCAAACTCGACAAACACTAAAAAGTAGCAAAAAATCTGAGGTGAGGTCAAGGTTCAAGCTCATGAAATCGGAGATATTGTTGATGGTTCAAAAATCTGGCGATCACCACCAGGGATGTTTAAAACCCTGCAAATAGGGGGATAAACTACATATTAACTGGTTAGTCAGATTTCTGAACCATCAACAGTGGGAGTTGTCTTGCATCAAAGAAAGTTGAGGGCAAGAAGCAAATGTTTAGTTGGAGCCAAATCTAGAATTAAGCTTCACAAAACCTGCAATGGGCCTATGGTATGTGATTTGGGCAATTTCTTACCTCTACATGTTCCCGGTCAAAAAAAGGCGGAGGTACTGATTCAATATTCAAACACTATTATGGATTCGGCCTACAGTCAACATAAATTTGTCTTCCCAAACAGCCTCTCTCTTCAGAACTTGGTGACCTGCTTTGTAACGGCGTCAAAACGGAAGGTGGCCGCATTTTCTTTCAACACGTTTTAAACAACGGGGAATCTCCGGGAGGAATAATTATTTGTTACTTTTTCCAAACACCACGCACCACGGACATTAACCACCGGAGCAGTAAAACTGATTCATGTGGGGTAGCGATTAGTAAAGGGGATTAATACCCTTATAAGTCAATTGAAACAGCTTTATTTCCTACCCCCCAATTGTTAAGGGGTGGTTATAGATATTAATCACTACCCCACGTCACTGATACTACTTTCTATGTAATACCTCCTACAAGAATAACAGAGTGCACATCTACAACCACCTCATTCAATAGTCCATCATGTTACACCTCACCAACCAATCTCTCTGAAAAGACTACTCTTTCTCCCACAATCATGGTTCAGTGGAAAATGGGTTCCTGCAACATTAGCTGTCTTTAAATTACATGATTTATGGGAGAACGGGTAGGTGCTATACAAAATTTGGAGCTATACAACCTGAAATTTGAAAAAAGGTCACTTCTATTGCACATACTCCCACGGGAAAACCAACAACCATCCCCTTGAAAAATCAATAGTTGGTTCAAGTTGGTTCATATGAGATTTCCTTTTGAAATGGTACTTTTAACCTTTTTTGAGAGGACTTTCGCCACAATTTTTGGGGGCACGGTACACCCATTTTTGGACGGAATCAAGGCCCAAGTTACTGGCCCTCGGATCTTCTGCGACTTCCCCTTCAGCATCAAATTCCACCGTCTTGGATTGCGACTTCCTATCACATGACGCATCCGTCACATCAACGTTGGATCACATCAACTCGCAGCTCCAATGGTGG
This sequence comes from Breviolum minutum Mf 1.05b.01, assembly GCA_000507305.1. Lineage (NCBI taxonomy): Eukaryota > Dinophyceae > Suessiales > Symbiodiniaceae > Breviolum > Breviolum minutum. The sequence continues at coordinate 14,352 of DF239238.1, forward strand.
GATATTGATAGAGTTTTGTATCAGAACATAAAGCCTCCCTGAAACAAACCCCATAGGATCCATGGGACTGATATATTTACCGACATGAAGGGTTTATCTTTATGGTCAATGTAGGTAAATATACCAGTCCTTTGGATCCTATGGGTATGAGGCTGTCGCATGGAAGTTTCATCCGGAAGCAGCGCGGTGAACAAACCTGTCTGAACCCCCCCAAAAGTTTCTCAAGAAGATAAAGTTTGGATTTGCTTGTTTGATGCTTAGAAAAAGTTAACCACATTCTCCCCAATCGCGTGGTTAACAATGGTGATTTCCCATTTTACAAAGTAAAACAAACACCTTAAACAAATCCAAGCAACCAAGAGTGACAACGAAAGTCAAGGGCACAGTTCTATAGATAGAAACCTGGATAGTCAGCATTATCTTGATGAGAAATCATCTATTGAAATGCCTGGATGCAAGTAATGAAGATTAAACAGGGTAATGCCGCAATGTTAAATAGCCTTTTAACAAATCGTATCCATATGAATCTATACAAATATTTACATGTTTTGCTACAGGTCCGCTTTAGGGTTTCAGATGAAGGTAATCCACCCTCTTTTATGTGATGAGTAATTCGGAGAGGCATCATCATTACCAACATACATAAAAACCATAATATTTCTACTACCTGATACAACAAAATGCTCACATATCCCCCCCGGTGGAACCCAGCCCAGGCCAAAACGCCCGCTGCCCCGCCAATTTCCTGAGATTGCCCAAAGCAGCACCAGCATCTTCCACTTCTCCCACTTTTTGAATACGACGTTTCGTCGCCTTGGACCACTTCTCATAGATGTTGCCTCAGCTGTGAACCGAAGCCGGTAACCGTTACCCTTTGGTAAATATATCGATGGAATATCCCCATTTTTCAATAGGGAATACACCCGGGAAAACTAACATGTCCTCTAATAGGAAATACATCTTCCAACCATCAATTTTCAGGGGACATGTTAGTTTTCGGGGGAGTACATCTTCAAAGGGTCCCTGTTCCATTGCTATATTAGTTTACCAGCGTGTATCTTCATTGCTGGAAACCACTGGACCAAGACACATTTGAGAGGTGACACGTGACACAGCCACAAGACTCGAAACTCACATGAAAAAAAACTCCAAATTCAATGACCATAAAAAAAAACAGTCCCCTTGAAACCATGAGTTTAAGTGGGAGTATCTAAACAAACTCTTCTCATAGAATCATATTACTAATGTTTTTTTGTTTAACTTCCAGGAAATCCCTCAAAACTACCATGAAAATTTGCATCAACTCTGATTTCCCCAAAATGGGTGGCATCTAATAATCCCTTGTCAAATGGAGTACCATCATCCCACCTCTAAAGAGGGAATCCTCATATTGGGTTGATGACCATCCCTACCATCCCTATACAACTGGGTAGTAAAAAATATCCTATAAATCCCATATAAACCCCTATACCTATAAACTCCTACAAACCCTATAAACCCTAGTAACTTCATCCCAGCGCTCTGTTCGCCAAGTCACTTTTCGTTGCTTCACCTTTCACCTTTTTACCGCTTTCGTTTCGCCTTTGTCCCTTAACGGCCCGGCCATCCGCTGTGACCATGGTGGGCAAATACTTCTTCCGTTTGGCATCCCAACGCATCACACTCTTCGCCTTCTTGATATCCGAAGAATCATCCGGCAACAAATCCATCTGATACCTGCGGTGGAAAATCATGACTTGTATAGAACAAAAAATAAAATGGTTGGTCAAACATGACAAACATCTTCCCCAAAATGGTGGTGAGTTTAATGGTGATTTACTATGGGATCGCATCAGTTAAAAAGAACACCAACTGAACAAGCAAAAGATGAAAACTAGTGAAAAAATGGGATCTTTAAGTAGCAATAGTCGGTCTGTAACTATATAGTTGGTGGTTTCAAGGTTTCAATCCCTTCGAAAAATATTAGTCAAAATGGGAATCTTCCCCAAATAGGGGTGAACATAAGACTATTTGAAACCACCACCCAGGTAAGCTCTCATTTCGGTGACTTCTTTTTATACACAATCAACTTCCACGGGAAGTTAACCGCTGTTGAAGGCTAGGCAACAAGAAACCTAAGCCTAAACCATGAGCCATCACATACTTGGTGGACCCAAACATTTCAAAGAAGAGATGAATCAAACTCTCAGCTGCGTATAGGTCCAGGGTTATAGGGTGAACCATCCCTTCAAATGGGAAATGGTTGGGTGGGCCCCTATAACCTTGTCTATTTGCAGCTAAGCAAACTTGCATTTTTTTTTGATACGCTCCAGAGGGGAACTAACAAAACAAAACACTTGAAAAAAGGAAAATCATCTTCAAAAGTGACTTGGTAGGGGATATGTTAGTTCCCAGAGGGTATTCGGGTCCATGGCCATGGCATTTCGGAGAATGTTGACTAGCAAAAAGTGAAGCAAACAACCGACCATTTTTGCAGTGAAATTGGGTGGTGAGAAGTGTCATGGTGACCGTTGGAATCGACGGCTCTGAGAAAGGAGCCAAACTATCGGGTAAAGGTTAAACTGCCTATATTAGAAGTATCTTGGACCCATCATTAAAGGAACTTTTTGGAATACTACTTGGAGGATCATCCCAGTTAGTAAGTGTTTAGTAACCATGGTTAGTAAGTCCCTACGTCTTAAGTAGGGTGGTTCCCCTCACAAATGGCTTGAATGGCTTATAAATGGGGGTTACTTCCTGGTTTTGCTTGCATTGGAAGCTTTGTATTTTTACTGGCGAATGAAATGGAAACGATGTTTTTGATCAGGTACAAACCTTATTTATACAAGTCAAGTGGTTTCAATGAAAACCATCAAAATACATGGGGAGTAAATGAGAATGGCAGGACTATCCCCTAAGAACCCAGCTCTCAACTTCTTTCATCCCATCTAAGTAGTTGGCTCATAAGGCTCAATAAGCTCCCCCAAACCTTACCGCTGAACATGTCGGAACAAAATCAAACATGAGAATCTGAGACCTCATTGACTTCATTCAAAATTTATACTGAAAAAATTATACTGTAACATTCAAAATTCTTTTGCAAGCAACTATCACAACTCAAAATGTAAAAACAAATCCCCCCGTTCATCACCTTTGTTCAAACACTCGCGGCAAAGGAGCTGTTCCATATCGAAGCCACGTTCACGGGCTTCATCAGTGTAGTCGATGGAGGTGCTTAAGTAGAACTGCTCACCTTTTCGACTCATAGGGAAAATGCTGGGAAAACCCTTGACATGGGGGACCCTTTTTTAGTCAACCCCATATACAATATATACACCTTTTTTGGTGGGTATTTATTTGGTATCGGTATATCCCCAACAGGAGTTTTGATCACTGCACTACGGATATGGACCCTTGATATGGACCCTTTTTTTTAGTCAACCCCATATAATACACGTCTTTTGCCAGAGGGAATCTTGATGAAATACTGGTTGGTTCATAGGAATCTTTATAATGATGGCGGATGACATAATCTCTAACATAACTGGGTAGGATATGGTAGGATTCCATCTCCTATATAACCCAACCAACAGGCGATTTGATCACTACAATATGGAAATTCTTTCGATGTAGTTTTCCCCCACCGCAAACATGTGGGTGCTCCGAAGAGTAGGTTGTCAGACTTGAAGTGTAAACAAATCCGGCGGTCTGATCTGTATTATGTAATCATGTTATTCTTGTTTCGTCATGAGGGGGACTGTGTGTACCAATCAAATGCTTGACAACAACTTGCACTTTAAAGTCTATGAGATTCTATAACAAAGCAGGTGATTCAAACTGACCTTTCTATCGCCTAGTTGGTGGTCACTTAACCTTTGAAAGGATCACCATCCCAAGAAGGTCACAAAGAATTGGGAAAAAATATGGAAAAATGGGATACTGCATTTTGATGTATTTTGCGCTAATAACTCCGAGTTATGCTGGGTTATTCTCAGCGGTAGAACTCAGGTTATACCGAGTTATACCCCAAACATGATATCAATGGTTAGGAATGGGATACAACTCAGTATATTACATATATTACACTCCCTAAAACTAACAGTTCGCGCCTGAAAACAGGCCGGGTCCCAAAAGGAAAGCATCGTGTTCCAACCATCCATATTCAGGTGCAAGCTGTTAGTTTCATCCCATCAATCCCAGGTAAATCCCCATAAATGACAAGGGAAACCCTACAAACTCCCATAAACCCTAGTAACTGTGGGGACTGTTAGTTTCAGGAAGGGTATGACCTGTCGATCTCAGCCCTTGATGCTGGAGGTTTCTCACGACGACGAGCACAACACAAAGACTTGATGTAGCAGCAATTTCATGGCAGTTTTTCAAATACATTATCATAGCCATGTTCTGAAATAGGTGAAATTACATCAAAACACCGTACACCCTGGGAAAATTAAGGATCCGAACTATCCCCCAAAAAATGGAGGTTTGGAAATCGATGTTCCTTTGTCAAAAATTAGGTGATTTTGAGGGTTCCATCTCCAATCTTTCCCAGGTGTAATTGAGATCCTGGAACGCCAAGTGTCCTATTTTTTTAGGCGTAACTTTANCGAAAGGAAAGATGTCAAAGGTATTTCCAGGGACCCGCAAGGACATGGGACCCCTTTATGGTAAGTTTCCCATACTATTCCCATATCTTTAGGGGACTCTGGTGAAAATCCCACTAGAAGATTTTATTCCAACCTGGAACGCCAAGTGTCCTATTTTTTAGGCAACTTTACCCCTAAAACCAGCAACTATTGCCTTAAAAATAGGGCACTTGGCTTTCCAGGATGTCTTTAAAGAACACTCCTATACCATCCGATCCATCCGACTCGACTGAAAAAAAATGCCATATTGCGGGTCGTTGGCGCCTGGAGTTTCTTCTCGCTTGGCTTCTCCAGAGACTTTGATATCAAAGATATCATCCTCACCGGAGCCTCTTGTGACGCTAGTTCCTTCCCTCATTTGTTTCCTGGCTTTCTTGGACAATCGTGGCTTTTCTCGTTTGGAATTCATCTGATTCTTCTTTTCGTTCTTTTCGATCTCATCCTCATCTTCACCTTCAGCATCTTCATCGTCTTCCGTGGGATTCTCTACTTTTGGTGCAAAGATCTGATTTGTTTCCTCCGAAACCTTGGATTTGCTTTGGGAAGGATGCTTGGAACATGTTCCAAACATATTCTCCCTAAAATGGTGGTAAAACATGGGTTTTCTTTCCCATGGGATCCAATCCGTAAAAAGACCACCTGAACTAAACAAACCAAAAAAAAATGCCATTGACCATTTGGTTCCGTAACCTTTGAGGCCATTTTGGGTTCCCTTACTAAACTACCGTGTGGGGTGACCAACCAGGAAAGGTCGCCACAAAAAATGCCTATACCTGGCAATTCTTTGTGACCTTTTTGGGATGGTTAAGTGACCTTTTGGAAAGGTTAAGTGACCTCCAACTAGGGGATCAAAAGGTCACTTTGAATCACCTGGTAGATTGGTTTCCCCTAATTTTTGGCATGATTTCTCAGCAGCCAAGACACAGATGCGGCCACCGCGGCCGCGTCCAGCTTGGCTTGTTCCATGGTACGCATGGCGTTGACGCTGATGACGTTGCCCAACTTTTCGATTTTGGGTCGGAAACCACGGAGTGTTTGGATGTAGGACATGTCACCACTGGAAGTGATGGCAGAACCTGCTGGAGTTATGCCAGGACTGCAATTTTTGGAGCTATACAAGTACTAGAAAACAGAAAATGGGGCGGCAGTTTTTGTTTTTGGTTTGTTTGTTTGAGGAATGGGATTTTGGGGTTCGGGGAAATTGCTTCACAACAAAACCGAAATATCTGGCATCTTCTAGCCTGCCTTCAAAGCAAGAGAAAATATTCAAAACTTTCCAAACACACATCTCTTCCCCCACCTGGTTGATATCCATGTTCTTTTGCCGTCTCCACGCTAAAGGAAGGATGTAACATACCCTGAAGTTGTGCTGCACCACCACATTCCTCCAACAGCTTCTTCGCTCGAGCTACCGAAGATTTCGAAGCTGAAGGACGAGTCTTGTTGTACAAATTGTAGGATGCTTGCATGGATTTATGAAGACTCATCAGCATTGAACCTTCATCCTCAGATTTTTCCGTTGCTGCTTAAGGTGGACAAAAATCACCCCTGTTTAAATCGGCCTTGTTTAACCAGCATTTTTCCAGGGGCTATGTGAGTTCAATTTCGGGAGGTCATGTTTCCCCAAATGGAACGAGAAAACATATTTATATCCCACCAAACGGGTTTCAGCCGGAAATTTTCATCGACTCAAGTTTGTACCGACTGGGAGGGGATTCGTGATCGTTCCCAGGAGGAGGGTAGGTGGCTGGAAAAAATGAAACAAAATATTCCCCTTTAAATGGTGGAGTTTGCTTCATGGTGATAAATCCCATGGGATTGAATCCGTCAAAAGATAATCAACTAAACTTAAACAAACTTAAACAGAAAGGAAAATGCTATAAAATCTAACAACCCTCACCTGACAGGTGGGCAAAAAACATCAACTACCAGGTTCTTCCAAGTGACCCTTTGGGGGGTCTCAAGTGACCTTTTCAGGGGTTAAGTGACCTCCATTTGGGTGATTAAAAGGTCACTCGGAAGAAGCTGGTAAACAAACTTTTCCAAGTATCCATAATCACGGCACCAAGGTTTTCCATTTCATGATCCAATGGTGGCAATGCCCCCAATACTGGTGTCTTGCGATCTTCACTGTCTTGCCCTGGAAGTTGTAGTTTGTGTCCCAAAAACGTCCTCGGTTTTCTGCGCAAAGAAAAATCTGATGCGTTTGGAACAGTTGAACAACTACCCTGGGATTTTGAGGATTCTGAGGTTCTTCAGCTCATCATTTAGTAGGAAAATGCATCATCCCTGGCGACCATTATCGCTCCCCACTATCATTGAAAATTGAAGAGACATTTCTCTCGCATGTCTTCAAGGGCAAAGAGTGGATGGAGAAAATCCTACACAGATGTTCATAATATATTATTACACAAACCCAACTGACCTGCTTTTTAGGACAGGTTGACCGGCACCATTTTGATGTGGCCAAACCATTGCAAAAAGTATCTGGGGCCCACTTGAGGTTCTAGGTACATAAATCCCAAATGGTGCAGGATTTTGTCCATCGAGACTCCCACACCCTAAATGGAAATTGAAAAACAACCCATGTTTCACTAGTTGGTGGTCCAAATTCATTTGAAAAATGCAATATAGTCAAATTGGATCATTTCCCCTACCTGGGGTGATCATAAAAAAAAACTATTTGGAACCAAAAACTAGTTCATTTGGGTTCCATGTCAATGAATTTTGGAAATGAGGTGGCTTCTGTTGCATCCGTTTGCTAAGATTGCGAGAAAACGGTATCCCTTGATGAGCCCCATACAAAGACTACTAGGTGGTGGATTCAATCCATTTGAAACATATTATATAATAAATAGTCAAATTGGATCATTTCCCGAGGGTAAAAATTCAAAAATCTTTGAGACCACCACCTAGACTACAGTGATACTTATATAGTAACACGCTGATTGAATTTGACATTACTTTTTCCACCCTTAAAAAAATGGAAGGTTTCCATTAGGGTCAGTTCCCGGTCATCCTACATAGTCATGGAGGGCAACTCATTTCACCCATTTCAGAGAATCTTTCACGACAATGGAACAACCATTTTTACATTTTTTATACCCATAGGATCCGTGAGACGAACGGTATATTTACCTACATGAAAACCATTAAAAAAATCAGCCATTCATGTAGATAAAGTTACCATACGACATGGATCCTATGTGATATAATTCTGCCATTTGTCAACTTGTATCTGTTCCAAAACGTGTTGCTCTAACTTTTTCTCTTGCTATCATCCCAGGATTGTTGTGGCTGGATTTTTTTGGACACATAATTTTCCTTTAAAAAACTGAAACCAGCAAACTTAAAACCTGTGTCACTGGACTTTTGTCAGGATTTTCCCCTCCAACAACAAACTTCATCCAAAACGATTGGTAGTAGTAAAATGCCCTATACAACCCAACCAACCCACATATTTTTCCACATCCACTTTGTTTTCACATATAAAGTACCAACACTTTTGTTTAGACCCCAGGACATATAAAGTACCACAGATTTTTCCCCATCCAAAAACAAACTTGACTATAATTCCTAAACCTGAATCTTTCTGGGCATTTGTTTTGCAAAGTCCATTTCACCCCTGGATGTTTTCACCATCCAACAAAACAGCTTCATCAATTCCAAATCTTCCCCCTTATGCCCAACAACAACCCATATATGGTAGGTACAACGTGGTACAAATTTAGGGTACCCCCCCCCCCCCAGTTTTAGACCCACATTTTCTACGTGCAAAAAAACACAGCAGATTTTGGCACCTTCCTGTTGTTTTTGATTTTTGTGGGGTCTTTTTTTTCTGGCAAATTCCTGTTTCACCCATGGATTTAAATTCCGTGACCCCTGCATTTTTGCCATCGAAAAACATCCATCAAAAATCCAATGGGACCTTACCAATGGACCCCAAGTAAGTTGCGATCGAGCTATTAGATACTCAGGTTTAAGGCAGCTGTTGGAGATTTCTTGGGAAAACAAGCAAGTTGGTGGTTGAACCAACCCAGTTGAACAATATGAGTCAAAATGGGTTCATCTTCCCCAATTTTAGGGGTGAAAATTCCAAAAATTATTTGAGCAGCCACCCAGGTGTTTCATTGGTAAAGATTTGGTTCATCCAGTTGAAGTACACTCCAGGAAATTAACATATCCCACCTGGGGAAAAGGAAAATCATCTTCAAAATGCCATTTTTGGGGGATATGTTAGTTCCCTGCAGGGTACCAATTTCTAAATACCTAGACAAGCTTCATCAACTCAACGGTATACGGCAAGTCATCCAACGTCACCAGGGACGCAGCCAGCCCGGACCGTCCGGCGCGCGCCGTTCGGCCGCACCTGGAACGCAAGGGGGTTTTGGTAAATCTCGTGTCATCAAGAAATCAGGGTGGAAGTAACGAACATTTGGAGGTACTATATGATCATATACATAATATTCAAATTATATATATATACATATCCATCATGTTGAAAAATATATGTATATATAATATCATTTACTGTATATAGATACGACCACAATACTGTATATGTATACCTAAAACCCAACTGAACTTTTATTTGTGGGTTTGACCTTCCATTTCATTGGCCAAAATCTTCCAAAATTTGGCTCATTGCGGTTCTAGGTAGATATATTATAATTATATTATATATTAATATACGTAGATTTAGAGGTAATGATTTCTGCAATTTTATATCACTGATTCCCATTGAGGGGGAAACAGAATCTTCAGAAAAAAAACACAGGAGGACACTCAAATCAACTAGATGCGCCCAAATTATTAGTGATGTCCCATTATTTTTGGTATGTTAAATTTGGTTTCCCTTAGTGAGGGCCTCAAAGCTTAACATAGCCCCTGAAAAATGATGGTTGGAAATTACGACATTCTTTTTGGGAAGGTAACTTTTGAGGGGCTATGTTAAACTTCCAAGGAGTATCTTTCAAATCGACCGAAAAACCATAATCTTACGCGGGGACATCTTAGTGCCGCCTATTGAATCTAAAATCATAAATAATTAGGTGTGCAACATCTATTTACCCGGCTTTTCCAACACTCTGAAAAAAGATATACTGAAAAAGTCAGTAAGCTTTGCCCAACCCGCATGGGCCCCATGGTCCTTTTCTAGTTGGTGGTTTCAACCCAATTGAAAAATATTAGTCAAAATGGGAATCTTCCCCAAATAGGGTTGAAAATAAAACATATTTGAAACCACCACCTAGTTTTCTAATCTTGCCTGTGAATAAAGAGTTTTGCACTTGACGGGAAGTCAAAGTTCAACACATGGTCAAGCAATGGAATATCCACGCCGCGAGCTGCTACATCGGTGGTCACCAAGATTCTGGCTTGCTTCTTGCGAAAACGCGCCACCTGAACCCAAACGAACTTGGATCATCTAGATAAGACCTAACATTTTTGTTCGACCCCATTGATTTCATACTAAGAATGGTCCAATTTTAGATAAACCAGAACATGCAACAGGATTGAATGAACATGACATCTTGATTCGATGCAGTTCCTCAAACAGTTCCTCCCAGTTTGAAGCATTGGATAGTGAATATATATCTATATAGAAGCTGGGCAAATAAATCATCATTCCTTAAGATTGCATAAGTGTAGGGGCTACTGATTTTCAAGGATCCCTCTTATTGAAACATAACATTTTGAAGGATGAGAGCACCAGTTTGGTCATAACAAATTGCCTATATGAGACTCATATGGTTTTTAACGTTTTAATGAGGAAATCATCGCTAGAATGATCTGTTGAAACGGGGAGGGCCGAAAAGCAGATTTGACAAAGGGGTCAAATGTGGGATATTACCAAGCTAAGCGATGCACAGGCCTTAACTGGAGAAAATCACTCAACACTTTGACATACATTTGCATTGAAGCTTCATAATTCGACCAGCTAGTGGAAAAACATGGAACAAACAGTAACAAAAAAAAATCGCTTGCTTGGAGTATCCATTGAAAGTTGGGACTGTATACATGATGTCCACCATCCGGAATCTGGGGCCGCAAAAACCCTACAGAATCAGGTTAATGAGTTTATCCATACCATAGGCAAAACAATGGGAGTTGATCGACCCGGGCACAATGTGGGGAGTATAAGCGGTGCATTTGATGGCTGCTCTCAGTCTTCTTTTTGCCAGTATAGATTTTTCCCATCAAACCTGTTTAGCCAATTTCAGCACTTGAGGGCATACCGTATGCCAATATCAAGAAAAAACAAAGCACTCCAAACATACATTCACGCAAAACAGGTTTTGAAACAAACAGGATCGTCCAACACCAACAACAACCAACAAAAAAAAAGCAAGCAAACAAACAAACAACAAACAACACCCCTTCTTTTCACAACATGGCAAGGTTGAACTCTTCCGTTGTTTTTTTGGGTAATTACCCATCCGAGCCATCTACCCCCAACCTGTTCTTGACGTGCAGTTTGGTCCATGGTGCCATAGACCATCGCTGCCGGTAAGCCCTGCTGTTGCAACAGCTCTCCGAAGAATTCCACATGATGCTTCGTCGCCACAAACCTCTGGGGCGAACCGGTTCGGGGTTGACAGCAAAAATGTCAGGTGGTTGTCATTGACCATAACTTGAACTTGAGGGAAAAGGTAAGAAGAAACAGGGCAAATAACAAGGGATGAGAAAGAACAAAATGAAAGATTTCCTTTAACATTTAGTTGACTCATACAAACAAATCAATCATGATTCAAATAATTCATGATCGGTCATCACTGTATAATCATCAAAAAAACAAATCTTATCAAATGAAAGACTGAATGTGGTTGGAAACTAGACTCAAAGGAAGTACGTAGTACCTTTCTTTGGCCTCGTTGAAGCGGCTGAAAAACAATACGACCGACCCAAAACTGGTGGTGCCCAGTTTAACAAACAGACTTTGAAGTAGTACTCCCTGCTCCTGTAGCATGAGTAATTATATACATCAAATTATATATAGTGAATCTTAAATACCACGATATAATAATAAATTCACATTGGCCTGAACACTTGTACATGTATCTCGAATGGGACTATTGCCATTTGCGAAAGATTATAATCCAAAAACGATGACGTTCCCCAAGCATCCATGGGATTTTTCTATGTTATTACCTACTAATTTACCATTCAAACTTCTATATTATATAAACATCAACCCATTCACGCTTCCGTAAATTTACCGGACTCTTCCCATGGGATTTACCGGATCCATAGGATTTGAAAAAATCCGACTTCTTGAGGCATTTCCGACAACAAATCTTCCCCAAATGGTGTTGAAACCGTGGTTTTCTTTACCATGGGATCGTTTCTCCGTAAAAAATCAACAACTGAACATCCACAAAAACGTCATTTTGGTGCCCAAAATGGGTGAACATCCACACACCCCATCTATTTGCACGCATCATCTTTAGCCCTAACTCCTGATCCTGTTGATAGCTGTTAAATCCTGCGGCACATGGCGAGAAATAATATTCTGCCAAGAAAAAAATGGGGATGAACGGATAAACTATCATTGAGCCAAATTTCAGCCATCAACGCTTAGTACCCGTACTAATTCACATACTTTCAATGCGTCCGTCGTTGTTGTTGTTGTCGTTGTAGTCGTTGTTGTTGTTGTTGTTGTTGTTGTTGTTTTCCTCTACCTCCCTTGCTTTTTGCACATGTAGTTTGGTGCGTGTTTTCGCCAAGCGTCATAATGGTTGTTTTTTCATCTTGATGAAAGCGCCGCAAGACCGACAACGCAGCAGCAATTTTCTCATCTTTCCGAACAAAAAGGTACCATAAATCCAAGGATTCACCTTGTTCGCTGTCTGAAAAACAAAAACGGACCGAGATTTCCCGTTGAATCCTGGTTGTAGGTAAATGTAGGTACCATAAAAATCAACCAAGCTTCCACCAAGTGTAATGGAGGAAAATATACCAGTCGCATGGATGCTATGGCCTTATGACATTCCATTGTAATTGTACTGATTTGCTAATTTGATGGGGATCCTTATGCCATGGTTTATTATAAAAATCCCCACGTAGCTGGGTAGAATTTCATCCCCTATATATATATATATATGCCCCAACAAAAACCGCCTGATTCCCTGGCATATGGCCTGGGGGTCAAAAAAATCAACGTTGATCACCAATCTGATATGCTTAGATTTGCGAAGGGGAAACAGTGCTTGGAAAAAAAATGAAAAAATGACATCCAAACATCTTCCTACCAAATGGTGGTGAGTTTAATGGTGAAAAATACCATAGCATGGTATCCATAAAAACGTCACCAACTAAACAATCACATAGGGGTCAAGTCAACAAGCAAGACCTGATATGTTGAAAGAAATGATAACAAAACGCAGTGATTTTTTAGACAAAAAAAAGGTGCCAATCTCAATGGGGGCTTCTTAGATTTCAGGATATTTCAGGCATTTTTAGGAACGCCAAAGGTGGGGGGTCTTCCGTGCCTGCAAGGGTGATCTATCTTTAGTTGAGTAGCTTTTTTTGGGTGGATTGCTTCGAATTCACTTCCTAATGATATATATATATATATACACATATTATATACATATATATATATATATTATACATAGCTTTGTAGTTCTCCATTCCCTACCACACTACTGGCAACCCGTTGATATGAGTGATACCATAACCAATACACCATAATCATCGGGGGGCACCTTCAGTGGTTCCGACAAACGTTTCGGTGGTTTCAGTGCAGAACTCACCTGCAATTTTTCACCTTCCAAAAGTTTCTTCCCACACTGCCATCACCCACAACAAAAACGGCCTAAAAAAAACATTAAAAAACAGGGGATTAAAAAACCACCATTGTCCCTTAAATAATCCCCCCCCAAAAAGGCCTTATCTTGAGGGGGCGGGGGTGGCAGTGTGGGGAGTACCTTAAGATTCCCATGTTCAATAAATCCTGGCCCCATCGAAACCAACGACTCCCAAGTAGAAAATGGAGGCAAAGGGCATAATACAATGGAATTGAACAATACTTTTTGATGGAAGAAATCCGGCTAACCAGTTGAGGTTGGTAGTTTATCCCATTATTTACAATGTCTTTATATCCCAGGTGGTTGTTTGGGATTTCTTCCATCAACAGCATTATACACTAAGGATCTTTCGTTGACCAGCAGGCAAATTAAAGTTTAAGACAAAGACCATTCATCCTTTAAAAGAGACTCACATTGCCACACTTACGCACGATTCTCTGTGATCCCTATAAACTTAGTATTAGATTATTAGATAGTACCATATAATATAATATTATATACTGTAAAATCAAATATGTATAGTACATATCTTTTTTAAGTCGGGCAATCACAGCATCAAAAGATTTAAACAAATCACCCATGAAATCATATTCCAACTTACTGCCGTTATCTTGTCCGTTTTGGCGTGTTGCAACATTGGTTGTCCATTTACTTCACCACGTTACTGAGAGATGTCTCCACATCCAACCGGACAAAGGCAGGTTCTTTGATTCCAGCGCGACTAAAGGAGACCAATTGTGCAGGTAAGGTGGCTGAAAACAGCAAACCTTGGCTGAACATAATACTTCCAGCATGTCGTTGTTGTTGTTGTTGTTGCTGTGGTTGTTGTTGTTGTGGTTGTTGTATGAAACAACATGGGGTTATTAACCACCTGTTTGTCCCTTAATAAAGCCTGGTGAGGGTAGTTTAGACGGGGGTAGCTGAAAGGGCCATCATTTCAGAATGTTCATACATGTTTTTGTCTACTTCTGAATCACGCTTCAAACACTTAAACGTTCCCACAAAAAAACAATGTTGTTTGCCCCTGATTGCCAAAAAGCTTCCCTCATGCTCACCATCATCATCATCATCATCATCATCATCATCATCATCATCATCACTATGCATACTCAAACAAATAAAATCACATAATATACATATTGCTTGGGTCGTGCCAAAACACCGTAACAGTTGTTAATGAAGGCTAATAGGCTTCCCTTTTGAAAGACGCCCAAAAGCTTCCAAAAAGCTTCCCTCATCATCATCCACCCCATTATTTTTCTTCCTTCGAACCTCCTGGGGGTCATTTTACTCTTATAAGTGGAGTTATTAGTGAAGTCACCCTACTTACACCAACAAACATGTTTAGTTCTTCCGCGGTTTCGGCCACAAATTTCTCAGGAGAACATTGCCTGGAACTGATTGATTATAACGCTTGATTATAAATGATAATCCCTATTATAAGCAAGGGATTAGTATTTCATCCCCTACATTACCTTAAACAGAAACCAGGATCCCTTTTTTTTCATTGCTCAGGAGAACATTGTCTGGAACTGGGCGTGGCATCCAAGATCTTTTGCAACTGCTCGGCAAAGCCCAATTCAAAAAGTCGATCGGCTTCGTCGAAGACCTCAACGTTACGTCGTTGGGACCGGGGATTCATGGACATGGCGGGTCATGGATGGGGGCCGTGAATTTCCAACAGGCAATAAAATACTCGTAAGTTAGAGTTGCCTAAACGACTTTTTTGTTTGTTTGGGTGGGTAGTTTTGAAGGGATGTTTCTTTAATCACAAGTGTTGAGAATCAATCGTAACTTACCCTCCAGTAAACTAACATTATAGCTGGCTGGAAAATCCAGGATTTGAAGATGCATGTCCTGTTGGAAAAGGTTGATTTCCAATTGCCTGGTTATATGGATGTTTCCAAAATATAGTGGTACCTCAAAAGGATGGTTTATAAGGGAAAACGGATGATTTGGGGGTACCACTATTTTCGGAAACACCCATATAGTATACTGGAGGGTAGAAGAGTTGGGATTGCTCTATACTAACTCTGTGACACTCGCGATGGCCATCCTTGCCTTTGGTAGGATGAACATCTCGAACTGAAACCTATTTGAAATCAAGCTGGCTCGCTGGAACTCTTACTTTTTTCCATTGGGAAATGCATCTACTTTCAGTTCCCATCTTCCAATTGTGCTAGAAATCTAGGGATATTAGGTTAACCATACAAAAAAATTAATTGCTGCGGGCATACATTCTAAATGATTCCTAGTGGTTGAACCACCCATTTGAAGAATAGTGATTTTCCATAGTAGAATCCGTAAAAAAATACCAACTAAACAATTCAAAAGGTCCACAAAAATTCCCTCCATCGTAAAATATATAAAAATAAACCAATGCTGTATTTTGGGAGATACAGTACTACCAGTGAAAGATCGGGATTTGGGGAAATGGACATTATCTCAAGTTATCTGACTCTTAACAGGTTGTGATAGTTTTTCTTTCATAGGATCCGTGGAAAATGGTATATTTAACTACATGAAAACCAATAAAGATCAAGCATTTATGTAGGTAAATATACCTTTTTGCATGGATCCATCATGGCTTTGTTACCTTTCTTTTCCACCTTTTCTTTAAACAAAACAGCATCAGAATCACCCATTTTTACAAGTAGCAGAATGCTCATATTCGATACCATCAATCCCATGGAACCAGCAGCCAAGCCAAGCAACTAAGATCTCAACACGACTCAAGGAGAGTTCAGCCTCCAAAATATGATGCATCAAACGTCCAGGAGTAGCAATGACCAAGTCTGGATTATTGGCCAAATGTTCCTTGCAGATTTGCATCATAAAGATGGACATCGCGCATTTTTGGAATGGGGAGAATGGGAACTGGTTCTTTCTTGGGGTGGCATCGACTCCACTGTAGTCCAGTGACGTCTTGTGTTTCCTATGTGGCTACTTTTTGAGGAAAGGAAATGGAACAGCCTTTACAGTCTGGGAGACTTGAAATATGAGCTACCAGGGTCTGTGACCGGTTTTTTCCTTGTTTGACTTTTGGAGTATTTTAGAGATGTTTATTGGTGTCTCAAGTGAATATCTAAATGTGGACTTGCTTCTACAAAGCCCTTCTCATGCCTCTCAGTCTCAAGGGTCATCATATTACCAATCCAAACAATGCACTATTCTAGCTGAAATCCCTCAAAATCACCATACATGTTTGCATCAACATTGAATTTCCCTCCCCTCCCAAAACAAATGGATGACATTTATATAATGATCCCTTTCTTTCTGAAGCAAAATGGATGACATCTATATAATGATCCCTTTCTTTCTGAAGCAAAATGGATGACTCCATTTTTTCATGATCCCTTTCTTTCTGCCCAGCTTCAAATTGTTGTTCCATTCCTTGACCACCTACTAACAAACAGCATCGCAAATCGGTAAATTTCGAGAGTTGCCGACTGAACTTCGCTGTTTGCATCGCCAGTTCTCTTGTAGGAGACAACACCACGCCACGAAATCCAACCTCGGGATGTAGCGAAAACTTACCGAAAACTTTCCACTATTTCCTGGTCGTTAAAAACTAGCCCAGTAGGCATCCATGGGACGAACGGTACATGTATACCTACAATTGGTTGGTTTTTTATGGTAAATGTATAGGTAAATAATGGTAAATATACCATACATGGATGCTATGTAGGGGATCCTTATGTCCTGGTTTATGAAATGATCAACATCGGTAGGATTTCATCCCCTACATACCCTAAACAACCAGGATGATTTTGTCCATTGCTCAACTGGTTTCGTCAAGGGAGTGTAGCGCCACATCACAGCGGTTTCGTTCGTCAAATCACAGCTGGAGAACGTTCATAACTGTTCAATTTGCGTAAGGAAAAGGTGGGTTGGAAAAAAAAGGCTCCAAAAATCTTCCCCCCAAAAATGGTGGTGAACAATTCATGGTGATGAATCCCATGGTAGAAAGAATGCGTCACAACATCACCTACTAAACAAACAAAAGATTTCATCTTCAGAAATTCTCCATTATGGACGATTCATGCCAATAATCGCTATCCCCAACAAAGGATGAGGCGGTTGGTCACCCAATCTCGGTCCTTCCCCATTAGATGTTTCAACTCCAAGTGGAAATTGAGTGGTAAAAGTTCCATGGTTCATGGTTCAAAAATCCGGCGAGAAAACCACCATGGGATGTAAAAAAACCTAAATGATGGGATATTTACATATATTTACTATATCAACTAGTGCAGGAAAAAAATCCAGCAACTGTAGGTCCTTCACGGAATGGAATTTTCAACCCCACCACACCGGGTGCATCCCTGACAGGTACAGCTTGACAGAGTCCCTAAAACCGGGTCGTTTTTTCCAAAAACTGTGGGCTTTTTAACGCCACCAAAGCAACACGGTTGGTTGGTGGTTGAGTTTCAACCCATCTGAAAAATATGACCGTAGTCAAAATGGGGAATCATCTTCCCCAAGTTTCGGGGTGAACATTCCAAAAATATTTGAAACAACCACCCAGATGTTTTTTTAATAATCAAATCCAAGAGACTGAAGTTGAATGATTCTTTAAGCGTTCACAAATGGGAATCAGAAAAGCTGCTGTTTTCCCAGAACCAGTACGTGCCATGGCCACCATATCTTGACCTTCCAAAATGGTTGGGATCGTCTTGCGCTGGATGGGCGTTGGGACCTTGTAGCCCATTCCTTGGCAATCCGAGGGGCCCAACCCCTCCAATGACACCGCAGCTAGCTGGTCCCTTATAAAGGGATCCTTAAGGGATTATGGTGGTTCATAAACCAGGCCTCATTTCCTGAAGGTATGATGGCTTGAAAAGACTATAATGACTGGTCGACAGAAATAAGGGTTTTCTGTAGTAGCTGGCCTCAATGGTCAAATTATTTCTGGGGGAATACCTTAGGAGGGGTAGGTAGGTTGACTAGCCATTACAAAAAAAAATGGAAAGATGACCAAAATGACTTGGCCTTGGCCTCAAGTCTTCAACAAGATATATCAAGATGACCAAATCTGGCGAGTTGACTTGGCCAAATCTGGGAAGATGACTAAGATGACCAAGATGACTTTGTTTGTTTTGATCTTCTTCTGGCAAATGTTGGGTGGGTTGTAGCTTTCTTGAAAGTCATTCTTTCAATATATAACTGTAATCATCGGGCTAACGAGATCTTGCTTTTACACTCTCCAAAAAATGAGAGGGGTGAGCTGAGAAGCAATAAACAAAATCAAGACTTTCCTTTTTGTTTTTCCTAAGCATCGCTGGAATTTGTTGGACCATGAACGTAGATGTATCCCTAGCTGTAGCTGGTTGGTGCTCAATCCCCACCAAAAATTGTTCAGGAAAGCGGAACAAAAGAAACCAAACAAAAAACATGAATATTCAGAGGTCAAAATTTGACAAATACATATCAGGGGTAAAGCTGTAAAAATCATTCAAACATCTACTCTTGAGGTCACAGTTTAATGAATACATGAGGGAAGCGATTTTTGTTGCTTCTTGCTACTTCACAGAAACCTGCTCCGCCCCAAAGAAATATACAGCGCTGTCCAACCCATCCATCTCAACTTTTTGTCGGAAATTCCAACTCATGCCCTCCCTGAAACTAACATTTTCGCACCTGAAATTGGGCTACCTATTTTTATGGCCTATGTTTGCTGTTAGTTTTAGGGGCCGGAAATGTCACCGTCATCTGCCTTAAAAAAGCAAAAACAAAACACCAAGCTTCTCATGATAGCTTTGTAGGTCGGAGAACTTAAACCCAAACCTTGAAATGATCCTGGTTTGATTTTCTTCTTCTTCACTTTTCCCACATCCTCTTCCATGTCATCCATGGCGTCACCAAGGCCTTAACAAAAAAAAACGGTTTAACAACTTCCGCACCGCTGAGGCCAGGCGTTTTTGGTGTGCTGGTTTCCTGCACACCCGCCCTGTCAGTGGCGTCTTATGGAAGCAGTTTTTTTGTTAGTTGAGATGCCAGGTCTGCGACACTGCGAGGTGAAAAATGATGAGGTTGATGAGGATCCTAATCGTGGCTTGTTACGATCCTTGTATACATCTATATGTATACCTATAAGTGATATAATCCCATTTATAAACAAAGCATATCAGGAACCGTTTTTGAGATCACTGCTCAATTTCTATTGGATATATAAACCCTTAAAGGACTGACAGTTGTGAGTTGTGAGTCAAGCTCGGTATTTGTGTTAAGGTCTTTTCTGGTTGAAGCTAAGATGTTGGGAAAGCCATGGGAGATTTGAAATTTTGAATCTGGTCTTCAGCTTCCATGCACTAATAGTAAACTGATGTCCAAATTAAGTTTCTTTGGGTGAAGTCAAACTTGGATGTTTGTTTCCATAGGTTATTTGAGCAAAAATGGCTGAAACACCTTGAAAAATCACAGCACTTCCTGTCAACGTACTGCTGTTTTTGGTGACCGAATCTGGGTTTCCAATCTCATCATCACAGCTGACCGGTAACCAATCCACCTCCGAAAGGAGTAACATTTTTAGGAAACTACGACATGGGTCCCTAGTTATACGTGGAAGTTTTACCGGCCCCAATAACCGGCCAAAAATTGAATGGGTAACTGTGGTCATAATCCTCACAAGTGGAGTTAACATCCTAGTTATAACTCTAGTAGGTGCCCATTTTATAGGTAACTACCACCCTAAGAATCCAAACCCTTCCCTAGAGTGGTATTAAGGGATCCAATCCCATCCTCAGGATATCTCAGGGCCATTCAGAAGCTGCCAACTATTGGCCCAACAACTGCCGTCCTCACGGGAAAGCTCCCCGTTGTCTGCTCCTCAGCCCGCCAGGTTTACCCTCCATGATGCCATTAATGAACAAAACGACACCCGGAAACAACCCATGGACCACCCAAAACTAGGTGGTGGTTGAACCAACCCATTTGAAACATATGCTGGTCAAAATGGGAATCTTCCACAAATATCCACAAATAGGGGTGAAAATAAAAAATATTGGAAGTTTCACCACCTAGACAATGAAGGTTTGGTTCAGGGGTGAGTTTCAGGTTAACACGCTAGTTTTGTTGGGGGAGTAATTATCCAATTTTTGGACCTTGAAAAATTGTGATGTCGCAATCATCCTGCTCATGATGAAGCATCCTGAGAGGGGAAGTTAATCATCCGAAGCAAAGAAAAGTGCTAATCAT
Organism: Breviolum minutum Mf 1.05b.01; assembly: GCA_000507305.1. NCBI lineage: Eukaryota > Dinophyceae > Suessiales > Symbiodiniaceae > Breviolum > Breviolum minutum. The sequence goes on from DF239238.1 coordinate 34,978, forward strand.
GAATCATAACCAGTCACCGTCATCATCACCATCACCATCACCATCATCATCATCATCATCATCATCAACATCATCAGCATCATCAACATCGTCACTATTCATATTCAAACACATACAATCAAACGATATACATAAGTATCATATTTGGATCATGCCAAAACGTTGGTTCACAGTGGTTAACGAATTCGAAGGCTAGTAGGCTTCCGCTCATATATTTTCTACCTACATATACTTACTAAGGTTTTGCCAACACCCCCAACATATCATTGGAATCTAAGGGGCCCAACCCCTCAATGCCACCCTCCGAGAAAATCCGGCCTGACTCCCTGGGGTTGGCATTTCGGCCCCAAAAAGATTCCCAGCAAACAAAAAATCCCCCGATATCGAAAGAAAGTTCCAACTTTCACCCCTGGAGGCCCTGCGATCCCGGAGCCGGAAACCTGTTTATTCATACCCATACCATCATCCGGATTCATTCGGTAGTCGTAAGTGTAGAGTTAAAGCATGTCGACAAAAATGTGGCTCAAAGCATCCTCGGCAATTTATGATATTTAAGAACAGATGCTTCAAACAGGGAGCTCTGATTCTCAAGGCATTCGGTGAAGCTCCCCCTTTGCTTCTTGAATTTCTTGACCTCTTCCATGTGAATCGAAGCACATGCAATGCCACTTCGGCTGGAGTGGCTTTGAGGGGCTGCCTGCGGACAAATTGAATGTTTTGAATCCTGTTCCAAGTGAAGAACAAGCTCCCTCATCTGAGCCGCCGCCGCCGCCATGGCCGCCACGTATGTAAAATTCCTGCTGTTTCAACTTTTATTGCTGGCGGCGATGTTTTTTGTATTCGAGCGGTTTTTGTTCCTTCACCGACTGTGGGAGCTGCGCGAAGAGCTCTACGACCTCATCCTTCTTGACCTTACCTGTGGGCAAATCGCCGGTCTGGGCCTTGCAATTGGCCACTGCGTTCTTTTGTCGGACCGTGGCACAGGGTCGGCTGTAGCATTTTGCAGTTACAAAAAAGCGTTTGCTCCGCGGAGCATAAAAGGAGGATTTAATGGAAGGATAACTAGGGTATGAGTTTTTTTTCTCGAACATTGTCACGGCTAGAAAGAAAGGAAAACAGAGGTCCTGGATCCGGCATGTCTGGTATATTTACCTACATTTACCATAAAGACCAACCAAATGTAGGTAAATATACCATACATGGATGGTATGGGATATATGTTTCGGGAATCCAAAACATGACTGGACGGACACCTTTGGGATACCGTTTCGACGCGTATGGAATCCAAGGGGTGCCCTATAGACCAGGTAAGACTATTTGGTGGGTTTCAGGTAACTCAACCTTTTCTTAACTGATTTGGTAACTCTTTATGTTTCAGATAATTTGCAAACCGTCGACCCACCCGGTGCACGAATCTTTAATTAAAACTCGAAAAGTTACGTTGGCAAAGTCGTGGCAGATCTTTTGGGTCGACCTCAAGGTGTTTTTTTCTGTCGGTGCTGTTATCGACTTTCCCAGGAAAATGTGACCTGACAGTGTGGGTTTGGGGAAACAAATTTTCAAAATATGACATGTGTTGATTGAATATATGAGGATTATTCAATTGATGTCTATAAATACACGTAATACTATTGTAGCATAAGTATGACACTTACTTATCTAAACTTATAATACATGACAGTGTAAAAATCATAATATATATATATATACTAGTATGCATATTCATTAAAACCCCTTCAGAATATGGAAAAATAGAAACATATTTATCAGCTTTCATGGATACGACCTACCTTTCTGTTATATGAATAGATGGCTTTATTTTCTAGTTGGTGGTTGAGCCACCGATTTAAAACGAACTCGCCAAATTGGATCATGTGTTTCCATGGAGTGTTAAACAAAATCTTTGAAACACCACCTAGTTTTAACGGGACTCCTATTTCAAGGGCCATGTTCATTGCCATGTTAAGGAAGGGGAACTGAACAACCTGATCCTTAGGGGATGTTCCAACGATCAGCATGGTTAAACTAAGCACTTACAAGTCATGGGATGATCCTCCCAGGTACCTGGCAAATTCAACCTGTCGAGGATTTCCCATGATTTGCAAGCTTGATATCAAAACATGACAAACATATTCCCGCAAATGGTGGTGAACAATGCTGATGAATCCCGTGGTAGAATCCGTTAAAAAAAATCACCAACTAAACTCAAACAAAAGTATGGGACAGCAAACAAAAAACACACACTGAAATGGGTGTTTCCTTAAACGGTGGTACCCCTATTTCATACCCCAAGTGCTGATCTGTTTTAGCAGAAAAAAACCCATGGGCCAGTTGGGGTTTTCCCCCGCCATTTTAGGGTTCAACTCCCAAATGTTGAAAGGGATCAAAACTTGGTGGATTTGATGCATCGAAGACATCCTGCCACGTGAGGTGAATTGCTTTCTGGCATGAGATTTCCATCGAGATTCCTGAAACTCGAGATTCCTGAAACTGGCATGAGATTTCCAACTTATGGCTTATGGCGAGATCTGCAGATCCTTTGAAGGTAATACCGAGCGCTCCATCTTCCAAGCTGGTGGGCTTTTTTGGGGTGATAAAGCTGGTCAAATGGAATCAGATTTCACCAACGTTTTTTCTGAAATAAGAGGATTTCCGAAATTTCCCTTACTTTTCACCACCATTTTGGGGTGAGGGACCCGCGTGAGGTCGCTCTATTTTGACTAGATAAAGGGTGCTGAAAAACACCGTCTGGGTTCAAACAGCACCCTTTGGAAGATGCTGGTACAATCCCATTAACAAATCAGAATCTCAACTCAAAAAAACAACAAGTCTAGTTCTCTAACCGTCACCACCACCATCACCATCATCACCACCACCATCACCATCACCACCCGTGGCACAAGGAACCATCTCATGTGGAAGAAGCTTGAAGATCTCCATTGCCCCTTGACCTTTTAATTCACGTTTCAGCGATTCGGAGGGGGAGGGGCGATGACAGCTCCACTGTTTGGGCCATTTTTGTTGAAAATGACGATTCCGAAATCCACCAGAAATTTCATGACTCAATGACATATATCCCGGGCCTATATAAGTGGGTAGTTTCAACCCCTATCCCTATCCCAACGGTTTTTGAACACTGCTCACTTGCCTCACATCAAAGAATGCAAAAAATGAACAAAGAACTCCCGAAATTCATGGATCAATAGGATCCAGGATCTGAGATTCCTGCCTTTTTCCCAAATGAGGAACCCCCAACTCACAACTTTGTTTCAAAAGAACAAGTGATCATGATATTGTTTAAAGAAACCTGGAATTTTCAGACAGAAAGAAAATTGGGATCTACTTGGAGGATCATTCCAGGACTTGTAAGTGGTTCGTGACATCCATGTATAAGCCATTATTTAGGCTATTTGGAAGGGGTCCCAGGGGTCCCACAACCCAATCCTCATGGGACAACAACGATCAGCAGTGTTTACATCCACTGGGACTGCAAGTAGAACATCTTGAGTCGTCCGAGCGAAAAACAGAATTTGTTGGTCACGTTCTGTTCAACAGCAATCTTCCAGCCAAATGAATACATAAAACAAACTCATGTGTGAAGGACTTCTTAGAAACTAGTCAGACTAGGTGAGAGATGTACTTCCGCTACATCTAAGATAATACTGTTGATGGTTCAGAAATCCTGTAGTAGTTGATATGGTAAATATCCCATTATTTACAGGGTTTTGATACATGTGGGGGTTTCCTAAAATGATGGTACCCCCAAATCACCCATTTTGATAGGGTTTTCCATTATAAACCATCCATTTTGGGGTACCACCATTTAAGGAAACACCCATGTTAGCTGATGGTTTTCTGGCCAGATTTCAGCCATCAACAAAAATCTCTTGCAACTGCTTCAGGTCCTGACTCACGTTGCCAGTCCTGCGGTGATTTCGGTTGATGCGCAACGTGGATGGCCAAATTCCATCAGTATCTGGCCAAATTACAACTAGTTGGTGGTTGAACCAACCCCTTTGAAAAATATTAGTCAAAATGGACATCTTCCCCAAGTAGGGATGAGCATAAAAAATATTTGAAATCACCACCTATCACCAAAAGTTTCCCTGAAAAAAGAGGATTTCCCTTACTAAAACCACCATTTTGGGGTCAGGGACCCGTGTGAGGTCGAAGCGACCGAAAAGTGCGAGATGCTTAAATTGTTCCGCAAGATCCGAAGGGACACAAGCATGAAAGGCAGAACGGATGGTATCGCAAAACCAATGGCTGCTGACTGGACATCCTGAGTTTTGGCATTCGTTGGACACTGTGGGCAAGTCTCTTCTGGGGAATAACGACAAACTGAGACAAACTGTATCCATTTGCACTTCCAACGTTCATCAGAAATCGACCTATCTCGCTTCTGATTCAAGAGATTATCTCGACATCTTCAATGCAGGTAACCGAAAGTTGCGTCTCGTGCGTCTGCGTGACCTTCGTCAGAGTATACAGCGCCGGAAAGAGCAGCCAGACAATGTGCACAGGCCATCGAACATCTCAGATTAAAGTCGGTGTCTGACAATGTCATTAGCCGGGAGTATGTCTCTTGTCGATGCTGGCTTTTCTCGTTGCTGTACACGTGCTCCTCCGGGACGTCACTGAATGCATTTTGTAGAATACGCCGTAGTCCAGAGGATATCTCTAGTTTCATGGGATTCAATGGAGGCCCACCCCTCCAAGAAATAAGGCCTTGATAAGGGAGTATTAAATGTTCATGAGTTCATGGCCTTATTTCTTTCTTGGGGGTGGGGTGGTATTGGGCAGGGTACCCTTAGATTTTGCATGATAGTACTCCTGGACGTTTTGCGAGAGGTGGATATTAAAAAAATATATTACATCCAATAGAATTATTTTTGTTCATGATTTCTACTTGTTATAGGAGCGCCCCCCGAGCAGTGGGAGTGGATGATACAAATATATACTTATAACAGAAAACGGTGAAGTAGTTTTTTCAACATACCCGTAGGATCCATGGGACGAATCATGTATTTAACTACATGAATGGTTGATTTTTATAGTCATAGATCTGTCATGGGATATGCTACAATGAATCGAGCAATGGCAACAAAACCCTTGGCTGACGCTCCATTTCTACTGGTTGCTTAATGGGGATCCTTATTTCAGGGCTTATGACATAGTCCCTTATATAACTGGGCAGTCTTTCATCCCTATATTATTGGATCTACACCCCACCCAGTAACTGTCATAAATAAAAGTGTATAGGTTGGGATGTCCCTCCTAAAAAATGTACAATCCTGGTGGTGACGATTGCATCCTGGGTGGGGGGTAGATCAAACTTATTTACAGCAAATAACCTGAATGGTTTATTCACCTTTTTTGCAGGATCCGACTCAAACTATATATCTATTAGAGTCGGATCACAACGGTGCCACCGTTGGACCATCCGGTGGTTCCCAATCAAGATTCTCACGACATATATAAATGAATATATCCTCCAGGGAACGATCACATATCAACTAACACATCCATACACATCCCACCTAACGGGAAAAGGAACATCTTCTTCAAACGCGTCTTGGGTGGGGGATATGTGATCGTTCAGGAGGATAGTTGTTCACCTCCCTTATATTATGGCTGGTCAACCTATCCCCCCTCAGTGTGCCCCTCTCAGTTAATAGGGCCTTATTAAGGGAAACCAATGGTTCTAAGCCCTGATCATAAGGCCAACTATTTTTTTGGGTGTGTACATTTAGGGCGGAGTTGGTTGATTAGCCATAACTATATGGGCGTTTCCTAAAATGGTGGGTTTCCCCAACAACCATGGGTTTTCCTACTTAAAAATGATCATTTTGGGGTGATCAGCACTTGGGGTGTGAAATGGGGGTACCACCATTTAAGGAAACACTCATCTTGACCCAAAGGAATTCAACAAAACGCTTCAGTCCCGGTGAAGACGGCGGTGAAGGGACACATGGCCTCACGAGTGGCTTCCTATCTCACCAGGAGTGAGTGCTCGGATGTACCCCCTTGGAAGTTGGGATCAATGATGGGATGGAAACACTTTTCTAATACCATCCCCCAAAGGAACATAGACTTCCAAGCATCACTTTTCAGGGGGTAAACTCGCTGTTAAACTTCGGGGGGTGTAATATCATGGTTCATACTTTAGCCAGTTTTCAATAGATTTGACTGGAAGGTGGCTGGACAAAAAATGACAAACAGCTCTCCTCAAATGGTGGTTAAACATGATGATTTACGATAGAAAAATGTAACAAATCACCTTTCAACAAACAAAAGCTATTAAAATTGGGGGGGATGTAACCTGATGCTCCTACCCATTTGCACTTTTACAAAAATTGAAACTGTAGCTCGCAATATCTACCCCCAGGATATTGCAATCAACTTCTATCTTAGGCCTGGGTTACTTGGAGCATCATCCCAGTGGATGTAAGTGGCTAGGATCACCCCCATTTAGATGCCATTGAAGGGCCATTTGGAAGGGGTCCCACAACCCGATCCTTAGGGACTTACGAACCATTGTTCTTAACCACCTACAAGTCCTGGGATGATGCTCTGAGTATGAAAATCCACTTAGTCAGGTGCTACTTTGAACAGCTATTTTCAGGATATCCATGTAGGAAATCCATTACACATCATCCATGAAAGATATTCCTTTTAAATGAGTCTTCACGGAAGATCCTGAGGTAATTTTTTATATTTTTTCATCTAGAAAAGTGGGTAGCCAGCCATTTTTCCAGGAATGGTCGAAAAATATCCATGATAAATGCAATTTTGGTTGGTCAAACTTGAACCAAGGCCGCCCTTTCAAAAAAAAAGGCACCTTTGGCAAGCCCTTCTTTCGAATATCTTCACCTGCCAAGGCTACAGCCCTCTTGGCCTCAAAAAGCAGACGATTTCAATATGGATTCACCACCCAAGTAGTATTTTCATAGGATCCATGTTGTTTTTCTATATTTACCTGCATACATTTATATAGTTGATATTTATAGTTTTCATGTAGGTAAATATACTATTAGATCCTATGAGTATGTGATGAACATGGGATTTAACCATGGGAAAATGCCACAAGTTGCCAAGGACACCGGGTTGTCGAAAAAAAATCTGAAATTCCTATAAATTCCTTAGATTTGCGGAAGGAGGTTGGGTGCTTGGAAAAAAAACTGCCAAAAATATTCTCCTTAAAATGGTGGTGAAAAATTCATGGTGATGTGGTTGGTGGTTGAGCCACCCATCTGAAAAATATTAGTCAAATTGGGTTCATCTTTCCCAAGGAGGGTGAAACATAAAAAATGAATGAAACCAGCACCTAGTGATGAATCCCATGGGATCAAATTCGTAACAGAATCACCTACTAAAACACACAAATACGGAATCTAAATCCTGAATGCGCAGCCCGTGGTTTCAACTGAGCTTTGCGGCAGAAAAAAACTTAAGGCTACTTTCCATTAGACCTAGTTGGTGGTTTCAACTTGGACCATTTCCCCAGGGTTCAGGGTAAACATTCCAAAAAAAATTAAAACCACCTAGAATTCGGGATCCTTATGATGCTTCGAATCAAAAAATCCCCTATCAAAAACTGGGTATCTTAAATTCATCCCCAAGAGGAAGCTGCCCAACAACCATGGACTCAGGGACCTAATTTGTTCATTGCTCAACTTAAGGATCGATCACTCAATAGCTGTTTCGTTCTGTTCCCTTAATAGGTGGGATCGATGATCGGTAGGTGATTTTTGTTGATCCCCCAATTGGCAATATATAAGTGGTATGGAGTTTCCTGGTTCCCTTAATAGAAGGTAGGTAGCTAATGTAATCCCCCAATTGGTAGGAAAAATACCACTAAAAAACACCACTTATTAAAGTCCTTGCCTTCAGAAGGGTTATATGCTACCAAGCCCACCTATTAGAGGGAAGCAGAAACAACTCAAGGACCTTAAGAATGCATGGTGTTTCAAATGTGGAATCAATATTCCATGGTCCTCTAGGATACTGGGGTAACAAACGGAGAATGGCTATCTCTTTCCCTACTAAACAATCCCTGAGAGATATCCATTCTGCTGCGTGATATTGATTATGTGACATCCAAAATTTTCAAGCAAACAAAATGGAATGTATGAATACATCATTTTTTTTGAAATGTTTATCAATTTCCCAGAAACATCTACATCTACAAGATGCGCCCCGTCACCAGTCATAAGTAGGGGCCAAGTTCCTCCATTAATAGGGGGGGGAAATAACCCCAGTGAAACCCATTTAATTGTTTTTAGCCAGTTGTTACAGTACTATCTTCCTCAACCTTTCGGAATTCTCGATGGCTTCACCGCCTCCTCCAATGTTGGATACATGAAGGCTGAACCGATGTGCAACAATGGCCTCACTGTGCTGGTGCTGGCAGTTGTTGAAGGGTGTTTCGACTGCTGGTTGGATTATTTTGTGGGTTTCCGATGGAAAAAACGTATCAAAGACTGATTTCAATCGTGTTGCTATCTCAAATATTGGCGCAAGCTTAAGCAATTCAGAGATGAAATGTTCATCAACAACAAAAACACACATACATGCACACACCGAACGACATGTACACACTTTTGCCATCTCCAAATCAATTTTGCTTTCAACAAAAAAATCAAACACACCTGCAAAGAAATCGTAACAAAATCTCTAAAACAAGATACCTACAAATAGCACTACTAGTACCCAACAAAAAACACACACTTCAACAAAATCAACTTGTCCCACCCTCATCTGGGCAAATTACAAAGATTCATTCCTCCTCAATTTTTTCTGAAGCCATTTCTAGTTGGTGGTTGAACCAACGCCTTTGAAACATATGCACAAGTCAACATGGGTTCATCTTCCCCAAATAGGGGGCGAAAATTCCAAAAAATATTTGAGTTGCCACCGCCTAGATTTTTTTTGGGGGGGGAGGAACATTCCCTTTACTTTTTGGCCACCCTTTGGAGGGGGCAATCCCAAGGTGGAAGTGGTAACTTAGATTTGCTTGTTGATTCCGTGCTTCCCTAAGGATCCCTAAGGACCCTCAAGTCACTGGCGTCATTTTGAGGACCTAAACACCCCTGCATGCTATACAGGTTCAAACCCTTCCAGGAAGGAGGGTCCAAGATCCTTAGGGTTCGAAAAAATATCTCCCAAGATTTTCCCATTAAATGGTGCTGAGTTTAATGGTGATGAATGCCATGTAGTAGAATCCGTAAAAAATCACCGGATAAACAAACAAAATGATACCCCTCCCTGAAACTAAGCTGAAAATTGATGTTTGGGAGACGATCCTTTCAGGATTTTGCCCAATTTTCAGGGGCAAACTTGCTGTTCCTTTCATGGTGCGGGTAAGTTGCTTGCAACCCATAATTCGGATCCATAAAACTGGGATATCGATCCGTACATGAATGGTTGTTTTTGATGGAGTTAGTAGGTAAAAATATACCAACGTTCCATGGATCCGTCACGGGATTTCCCCAACCATGAATAAAAGATGTATATTATATCTCTTAGCAACACAAAAATAGGTGGGTTTTCCATTCCATTTTGCCATGTGAGCTAGTTCGTCAGAAAAGGCCAGATGCTCAATGGGACTGGTATATTTACCATACCATTTACCCCCTAAACTACCCAGTCTTGTAGGCTAAAAAATGATAGACCATACAGCTCCATTGAGTGTCTGATAAAGGGCTCGAAATTTTAGCCCCACCATATTTTTGGGTATTTCCTGAAATGGTGGTACCCCCAAATCATCCATTTTAATAGGGTTTTCGGGTTTTCCATTATAAACCATCCATTTTGGGGAAACCCACCATTGTAGGAAACATGCATTTTTTTGCCGTGCTCCTCCCGTTTAAGCTCCCACACGTACTGAAGCCCAGGGCCAAGAGCCGTTCACCCAAGCCGCGCAGGAAATCAATGGCCTTTTTGCTGTGACGCGGGGGGGTGAAGCTGGGAGAGGCCCCCCCATTGGCCAAAGGGCCTGGGCATGGGATTTTTTTAGGGACTGGTATATATATATATAATATATATATAATATATATATATATAATTATTTTACCTACTAATTTATGCCATAGAAATTCAACTATAACGTATAACTATATGTAATATATACATTACATTCCTGATATCTGATAACCATCCATTGAACAAAAATGCTTGGAAAACAACAGCCGTTGGTTGTTCATTCATTTCATCATCAACTTGTACCTCCTAAAACCAGCAATCTCGTTGCCCAAAAAGAATGGTGCGAATTCCTGTTTTCCAGGTGGTTGGCTATCAATTGGAAGATGATTCCCAAGTAATTTACGAATAGGAAATGGGTTCATCCACTTTAATCTCGTTGGCTTTCGGGTACCAGTTTGATCCTGCCAGGTTGATGTTTCAGAAATTCCGGCTAATGAAGCTTGGTGGGTTTCTTTTCATTGCTCAAAACGCCGCGTTTAAACAATCGTTGGGTCATCCGGACTCCAGCATACCCAGCAAAGGCGCCAAAAGCTACCAAGCGTGTATCCAAGCGTGTGCCAGATCTGCCGGGGACAAAAACAAACGTAGTTGGTGAGTGGACAACATCTAGTTTAGCTAGAGATACATCTTGATTCATGGTTGGTTTTCCCATACCATCCATATTTTTTTGTAGATTTAGCTACCAATTGATCCCATAAAAATGCTCAGCAAATTGAAGGTCAAATTACTACACCACACAGCTGAGCTTGGATCCCAAAAGGGCATGAAACACACCCAAACCATGCCGTTATTTTTTTATGCCGGGAAACATCTCAAACTTACCATATATAGTAGGATGTTTAACACCACATTTCCATCTCCCCCAACAAACAGGTTGTTGAAACATGTTCAGGCTAACCCCGCGGGGTAAACGTACAAACGAAGGGTTGGCTGTTTTAAAGTTGATGAAGCCGCGAAGCCCTATTGAATTTCAAAATTGGTACACCCCCTGAGTTCACTAACATGACTAACGAATGAAAAAAACAAACATATTTCCATACATCGACTCATTCATGGTGGATGAATTTCAGCCAGTCATATCAATCTTTCAGTGATCAAGTTAAAGGATACCCGCCCTAAAACTAACAGCAAAAGCCCCTGAAAATAGGCAAAATCCCAAAAGGAAATGTCATCTTCCAGTCCCATCCATTCTTTGAGGTGCTATTAGTTTCAGGGTATTTCGGGTATTTTTTGGGAAAAAAAACAACGCTGAAGGAACCTTGGTCTCTTTTCGAACCTACCGTCAACGTTGGTTCACTTTTTATTGGCGGTGAACCAACCCATTTGAAAAAAAAAATACGCGCAAGTCAAATTGGATCATTCCCCCAAGGTTTGGTGTGAGCATAAAGGGGATAGTTGGATGTACCCCTATCCCAATGTACTATACCCCGTAATGGGAAATCCCTACAGAAATCCCTACAGAAAAACCCTATATTACCTCAACGGTTGGTTCAGTTTTATGGCTTGGAAAAGATGGGGATGATGATGGAAGAAGGTTCCACTCCATGACTCCCATCGGATCCCATGGGGGAGTCGAGTCTCCGGTAATGTTCTACTAACAGTAGGCTGGCTTGCTGGAAAATCCACCATTTGAAAATGTAGGAAATATATACATCTTCCAATTATGGTCCATTTAGTATATAATTGCTATGTTAGTTTACCAGAGTGTAGGTAAATTATACCATGTTTCGGTGGATGCCATGAATATGGAAAATATGTTGAAAATACAACTCAACATGTGTAAAACGGTGCCAAACCGCCTTGAACATCGTTGGCTATTATTGATCTATGATTTCTTGGGCAAGTTGGGTGTCCTGCTTGAACTTGACAATACGGTGGAACTCACATGACACAAAATGACCTTTCTTTCGGCTGCTCGGTTTTCTCACATCCTCCCCATCCCCACTCCTTTCATGACCAGAGTCAGGCTTTCGTTACATGTCTCGGGATGCTCACCCTCCCAGTATCTGTCATTATCAGGATCATTATATATGCCTGGTACCCTAAACAACCATCTTTAAATGGATGTTTGGTGAATACCGATTTTAATGTAATGATTTGGTTCATCATCCAAATGAAACCAACCAGATGTTTCAGTAAGTGCCAGGCATCCCCAAAACCAAAAAAAAAACATATCTGGTATCCGGGTATCCGAGTATCCCATACGCAACATGTGGGTGTTTCCAAAAATAGTGGTACCCCCAAAACACCCCAAAATGATCATTTTTACTGGGAAAACCCATGGTTGTTGGGTACCACCATTTTTGGAAACACTCATGTCCTCCAAACGAACATCACTTTTGAAACGAAAAAAAAAATCATCGAACTTTAGGGCCCCCTGTGGAGGTGATACAAACAGCTACTGTGAAGGTGAAAAAACATTTCCCCCGAAAAAAGATACCGGTCACGGAGAAACATTTTTTACTAAACCCAAACTCCACGAATGTTTTCTAGTGGGTGGTTGAGCCAACCCCTTTAAAAAATATTAGTCAAATGTCAAATTGGATCATTTCCCCAGGTAGGGTGAAAATAAACAAATATTTAAAAGCACCACCTAGTTTTGGGTTCAAAATGTTAGTGACACAGTGACCTGATTTGGATCACTACATGTTTAAAAGTAGATGCCGAACAAAAAAACTTCCAGAATCCACCCTTGCATCCTGGGAGGAAAAGGTCACGTCACACCTTATTCGGATACTTAGAGGTTCAGGATACTTAGTAACTGGTTACCATGTAGGTTTATAACCCTAGGATTTGTGGACATATAACCCACTTATAGGGGTTATAATAACCCTGGCTACTATCCACTTATATCATAAGTTGAGTGTATTTAAGAATGCTGTGGAATGGAATCTAAATAATGAAATATAATTGAATAAAGAATTAAATAGTAATACATATTACTATATAATGTTATTTAATAGTTACATTATATCTTAATAATATTTTTAATAAAAAAGAATATTCTCGAAAAAACAAAGAAACTTCTTTTTTTCTTTTTTTCAAAAGAGGAAGGAAAAAAAAGGACGGCTCAAATATTTCATAAGGTCACAGGATGGACAAAATGTCCCGGTGAGAACAAGTAAAAAAAGGGAACATCTACAATTCAACCCGTCCTAGAATGATTGCGAAAGTCCCGCGTAAGGTTTTCATCCATGGTGTGCAAATAGAATTGAATGATACCGCATGATTTCAACCAATCTTCCGTGCCCAACAAGAACCTTGAAACGGAAAGCGCAGGGTGCCCCAACAAACCCCGCCCCGCCCCCACACGAGACACGGACATCAACCCTCGCGCGCTTTTTACTATCCAAAAGTGATCCCAGCTGAAGAGCTACCGATGAAGTTTAAGTGAAACGGCTGATGACTGTGCCAGGACCAGGTTGGACTCTACCCGGCTTGAAGCCAACCGCCTTTGTGTGCCAGCAGAACGAAATTTTGGCATCCCACAGCCTTCCCGTTGGCTACTCTTACTAACCCGGCCTGAAGCCCACCATAGTTTTCTTGGCTTCTTCCTTGTGTTCTTCTTTTTCGCGCTTCCTCTTCATCAAACGCTCCTGCAAAAAGGTGGGAGGCGGCTCTGGAACATCAGGAGCTGCCGTGTCTTCAGCACGACCCAGCAAACTGGACATACCTTTCAAAGCGCTGGCCACGTCCTGTCACACAGGGAAACTATTAGATTTCAATCATACGAACTTAAAACAAATTGATGGGAAAGCGTATATTCAGAAATTCAGAATTGGTAATGTTTGATACATC